>QTSX02007588.1:0-15609 GCA_014839935.2 Entomophthora muscae | reverse complement strand
CTAAGCACATTCATTTCAGGGGAAAAATTGGCTGTAATCTCACCACAGCTAGTCTAAGGATATCTATACCCCTTTGGTACAACCATCCCAGTAAACCACTTATATTCTTCCAAAGCACCCATAAGAGATCACCTTACAAACACCCCAAGGCATAGAAATCACCACCAACCACCAAGGCTAGATAGATCAATAAGACTGCAAACCTTTACCTTTCCCAGGCAGCCAATCTTTACTTAGCCAAAACCAGCCTTCACCTGCAAAACGGCTCTCTGTGTGGATCATCACAGCTCCCCATTTCATTCTTATCTAACCAATGATTCATATTGAACTTTGGCTCTACACCCAGCCAATCTGTCCTCTAGGAGTTATAAGCTTCTTAGGAAAGCCTAATTGGCTCATAGATCTCTCTGAGTGTCTTGAATACATTATGAGTATTGTTAACTTGCACTCCCAAGGAGCTCTGGTCATGGCTTTGGGAACTTTGACCCTTTGAGTTTGAATAATGATGTTCTTGAATTTGCCTCCCTGTTATCTTGCTCAGTGGCATGAGTTTCCAAACACCAAATTGATCCCCCTCCTTATTTTCTATCAATCTTTACCAGTGTTCTCTCTGCTGTGGTGCACTTGATCCAACTATATCCCTATATACGTTGACTTGCTAGCCACTTTTAGGGCTATATAGGTGCTCCTGATTTACCGATCAATGTTAGTCCCTTCTACATCACTCTTTCTGCCCTCTATTTTAGTGAACGCTTAGGAGTTAATCTTCAATGTTTCTCTCGAAAAAGCTAAGGGATTTGCCCCTGGTTGCTTTTTCTAACCACTGTAGCTGCTGCGTGTTTGCGAAATCCCTGCTGTGTTGTGGTGTCGTCCTGCCTCCTCCACTGTCAAAGGCGAATCCACCAGGGCACCATCTGGCTTTTCAACGTGCAAAATTGATATTTGTTGTGATTGTTCCCTTTACCATTGGTTGGGATATGTTCTAGTGAAGCAAGCTCATAACTATAGGAAAGTATAGATTCTAGCGGGTGGCATTGATTATACAGTTGGATGTGATGCTTTATATTAGAGCTAATTGGTGAAAATTTTAAAAATCAAAGAAATGGTAGAATATGCTGATATATTAAACAGGAAGGTGACGGTGAGATCTAAAAAGATGGCATTATCTGAAAGGAAGTGGTGTGACAGGGGGCTCTAGATCGCAGGCTAGGGATTATTTCTTTTTCATGATGGAAACCTTGGAAAAGTTCTTGCCCCTACAGGAGTTAGATGCAGTTGCACAGTTGACTTACTTCTTGGCCATCATTTTAGGATTGAGTGGGATATAGGCATAGGGATCCAGTTTGCCCTTCTTCTTGACATCGCCATCAGCATTCTGCACAGGTTTAGATTGGAAAATATAATGCTTACCTTAGCCTTGAACTCGCTTCCAGGGTTGCGTCTTGGAGGTGCAGCGGTCTTGGATCTTTTGTTAGTCTTGCTGCTGCCCATTTCGGTATCGCTGCCTTCTTCCTTGTCTTGTCCCTTTTTGAATTTAATGCGGTTGTTGACTCGGGTGAATCCTTCTTTAGAATCAACTGATTGCTTGTAAAAGTCTTCGCCCTTGACTGTCTCAGCTGGAGCCTCTTTCTCAGAGTCAGAGTCATCAGCGAAAACAAGTCGTCCATCGTTGGACATGGCAAAGGCTGTCTTGAGCTTGTCGCTGGTGGGGGCCTTTTTGGGCTTGTGGCCTAAAGGTGTTAAGATGGCCAAGTGAAGGGAGTACCTGAAATTCTGCTAATCGCGCCACGATCCAAGAAATCGATAGGTGTATCATCAAACTTGTCTTCTTTGATGTAGGAAGCAGCCATTGCATTGGCTTTGCGCTAAAAAGGTAACTAGATAGTCAAAAGATCAATTACCTTGAGACCAGGCGCTGCTACTTGGGCATCTTCGTCGCCACTGTCGATTTCACTCTCGCTTCCATAGAGAGCTTCATCGAAGGCATTCCCGAGGGTGCGCTTACCAACCGCAACCTTCTCGTCTTTCTCAGCGGGCTTGACCTGTCGCTTAGCACGCAGCTTGCGGCGACGGATGTTGGCAATGAGTTTGGCATGTTTTTCAGGGAACACGGCTTCAATAGTCTCCATGCCGAAGCGGCGAATCAGGCGCTCAATGATATGGCGAACCTTGACTTTAAACCTACTTTGATTGTCATTGCTCCAGACAAGGATGCTGTTGAGGAGCATGCCAAGATGGGGCTGGAGATGGCGTGCTTCGAGCGCAACTGTAACTACTTTAACAAAGCCTAAAGAGGCCTTGACAATCTCGCGGTTGCTGGAGCCCACGAACAACTCAATCGTTTCAATGAGCTCAGAGATCTTCTCAGGGCTAAGTTTCTTATGAAAGTCGAATAGAAGACGCGATAGAGCAGAAATGGTAGCGCTGATCATGTGAGGTGTGGTACCCGTTAAACCAGCTAGTACCACGTTCATGAACTCCTCCAAGGACGAAGCTGCTTCGCCGCTTGCTCCAACTTGTGAGGGGTCGGCTTCCGACATCTTTTGCGCCATTATAACTAGCACATCAAAGGCACTTTCACGAGCCTTCTCATTGACTTCTTTGGCACCAAGGATAGCCTCAGAAGTAAGCCTTGAGAAGACGTGCATATTTGAAGTGGGGAGCAAAGGAATGTACTTGGAAAGGAAGTTCATGCGATCCTAACATGTGAGACACATCAATGTGCAAATTACCTTGACGGCTGAGCTGTCAGTATACATGCCGGCATCTAAAAGGGCGCTCTCGATGTTGCTGAGCTGAGGAAGGACAATGGTTTGCCATGTATCCAGCAGTTTGTTCAAAGACTTGTACGCCCGTTTCTGGAGAGTGCCATCGAATTCGCCAGGGAGATAGTGTACACTAAGCTCAAGCAGTTTGAGAACGCTGGCTTCTTGAAGGTAAGGAATCATGACAATAGCCAAATCCAACATGACGGCGCAGGTCTGAGTAGCCTCTTCGCCAGAAGGGTTGGGGTCGAAGCGAGAGGCTACATCAGCAAAGGCGGCTTCGATCTTGTCGGAGGGCGAAATGGCCAAGAAAGTTAATATCACCTTGAGGACAAGTGTGCGCATGTTGGAGGAAGCAGCGGAGTAGATACTAAAGAAAACGAACAGGTAGTTGGTTGCAAACTTGGAGAGATGAGCCAAGTTGGCCTGGGCTGCGTTTTGATCAATCTGGTAGCGCTGATGCAGTTCTTCGTCAAGGGATAAGCGGCGATTGGATTCGATCAGAAGTGCTAAGCCGTTAAATAGAATGGGGCGCAGCTCAGCATCGCTGTAGATCTTGTTGGCGACACGTTCTGCAAATTCATCAGTGAAGCCGCTAGTTAACTCAAGAGGAAAAGAAGCGAAACTAGGGAAGAGCGACCAAATTTGATGGTGAAGAGTGGCATAAACCTTTGCTTCAATGGCCTTCCCTTGGGCTTCAAAATCTTTGGACCGAGCCTCAAGGCGATCGGCCAAAGACAACATTTCTTTGGAGAAGAAGCTCAGCTCAGTGTTGTTGATATGCTCCTTCAAGACGGGCAGCAACCATGCGCGGCCGATAGTCTTTTCGCTTAAAAGGTTAGTCATGTTTTATATTTCAATTACCCAGGGGTTTCTAAATTCAGTGGCAAGATAGAAAGAAACCGGCGTGGGCCAAGGGAAGCAATAGCGGCCCCCAAAGCCCGATCCACCTCAGCCTTGAACTCAAAGCCCTCTTCGTGTCTCATCGCGTCAAGGATTTCTAAAGTTGCGATAACGCTTTGAGGCTGGGAAGCTCCAAACACCTTATACAGGGATTGAAGCATGCAGAATAGTTGGGGCCAGGCATTTCGGAAGCGGTAGGTGAGGCTATCCTGGAGCATTCGGAAGATTCTGTCCAACTCTATCACCTGCGCAACCTCCATTGCATCCAAACCTTCCATGTTAAAGGATAAAATGAGCTCACTCATGTTTTCTCCAATGCATGCATTCACTGCCTTGTTGGCGCCCTCCAAATCCTTAAGGAGAAGCTCCAAAAGAGCTGGCAGGGCTGAAAAGAAGCGCATAGGAGATTTACTAAAGCTTAGTTTAAATCTTCCTTTAAGAGTACCTGAATAGGCCAGAGAATCCTTCCTTGATCGACACCAGCCATGCACCAAAAGATTCTGTTTCATTGTAGTTGGGCTTGGCAATAATAATGGTCTAGAAAGATAAGCAATTGCTTATAAATACATTACTTCAATCAAGGTCTCTAACTGAGCAGGGTCAAGCTGGGCAATCACTGTAGCCATGGTCTGATATACCAGAGTAGTGATGAAGGCATTATTCAGTTTAGTCAATGACATAAGAGGCCCGTTCAGTCTTTGCAAATCCTAAAACTGTCTTAATTATCTAGTAGCTTGTAAAAAATACTTGAGGGGTCCAGTGAACAGAAACTTGCTTCAAAAAAGACAAAAATGGGACGGCCTCGTTAGAAGCTGAACTGGCGGAGGTCTTTCTTATGCGCTTCAGTTGGTTCAGGCAAAAATCCGTAACAATCACCACCCCAACCGCTGATCTCGAGCTATTCAGGATGCTGCAGACTGCATCCTGAGCACCGCGCCTAACCTTGGGCCGTTGATCCGCGCAAAGGCCTAGAAGATACTGAAAGGCTTCCTTTACTTTTGGATGCGACCAGGAGTTTTTATCTTGAGCCTTCAATAAAACCTCGAAGCAGCCAATTGCCTGTTATGATATAATTAACCCTGCAGTGAAAAGCTTGCTTACACTTTTGATAATCGAGGCTTTTTCTGAGTCCTCATTTAAAACGACAAAGAAGATTCTAATAAACTCCTCGCATTTGGCCCGAAGCAAAGTTTCGGGTAGTCTGAAGGATTAAATATATAAGAAATTGTGCATTGATAGGTAGTGATTGAATTGAAGTAGCCAAAAAGTTTATCCCGTGTTTAAATTCAAACTTACTCTTTAAACACTACATTGAGTAGATACATCAAAGAGGGACGATTGCTCCCTTCATCTTGCTCCAGCAAGGTCAGCTTTTAAGGCTTAGCATATATCAAATAGTTTAGTTACCAAGAGCGCGGCATATGCAGAAGGGATCAGCTCCTGGCCTTTTGAGGCAAGAGTCTAACATGATATTATTAGATGTCGAAACCTTAAACCCATCAATAATAAGTCACATACCGCTTCAACGACCTGCAGAGTGATAGCCACCTAAACCAAAAGTTTAGAACCCAAGGTTGCTAAAGCGAAAGCTAATTTGTTTTCTACCTGCTTCTGGTTATCGAGCTTAGATACCGCCTGGCTTCTAATACGTACTAATGTATCCTCCATATTGGTAGTGACTATATTCTATAAGGTACGTTGAATGGGGTCTATATTGGTTGTTTAAGCTCAAGTTGAACAGCTTGTATGGATCACTTCTTTGACTCTGAGGAACCCTTTTCAAATTTATTTTTGTCTCAACCATCTCCCCAGCATCCGAAAATCTATTGTATGGAACTCTCATCTGAGCGATTGCAATAAAAATTCTAACTGAGCACCTGATTATTCAAAAATGACAATTTAAATTCTAAATCTAAATACTATTTTTAAATCAATCCTCGTAACCAGATTCGAGTTTGATTTAAGTTCATAAGTATGCTTTTTTGTCATCACTTGTCAGGTTGCAGCGGACCACCCCCAGACAACCCCAGATCTTGTCCAGCATTTCTAAAAATGCGGATCCTGTATACTTTTCTATTTAAACCTATCTAAATCCTGCACTTTTGAAATGTCAGGCAATTTTAGCTTTTGTCCAGGGTGGTCCGTCATAACCCTTTCATTTTAGCTCCCGAGCCATCTGGTGCTGCTACTTAACCAAGTAAATATTGGCTTGCAGCACTAGCCGTGGCTTAGTATGATGATCCACATGTGAAGCTGTTTTACAGGTGTGGGCTGATGTTTTCCAAGTAAAGAATGTTTGCCTGAGAGAGGTAAATTTTGTTGTTTCATTTGTTTGTGTAAAGTTACTCCACCTGGCTCTGGATAGGATACTCTTTCCTTGTCAAACCAAGAAAATATTCCCAAACCTAGCCAAACCCCTTAATTCTTTGGAGGATTTGGTACATGCAGTGGATAAGGATATTTACTGGTGTACCCCATGGACCCCCTGCTTTTATTGCCCCTCCATGAGATGAAACCCTGATTAATTTGGACTATCTACTGGCCTGGTGTTGACTACTTTTGAAAACTATAAGAGACAACCAATCAAAAGCTGACACATTGGCATCAACAATTCCAAATTAATCTGGAATCAATGAATCCATGAAGTGTCTTATAGGTGTCAAACAATCAGAAGCCAAGCTGGAAATTATTGAGAAACCCTCCAACCCCCAGGTTTCAGGGCTGTAAAAATTCTCTTATGACTAATTGAATCATGCCCCTATCTTGTGACCTCTCAAATTTCATTTCTGCCCCTTAAAGTCAGCAAGTGGGAGTTTGAGTCCTTGCTTGCTCATTTTCAATTTAATAAAGCTTTAACTTCAGGGGTATACTCTTAGAGTAAACCTTTTCTTAAAAAATACTTGGAATTGATTCTTAAAAATGATTGATTTTAAAACCCTCTCCTGGCCCCCAGTCCTTCCTGGAGCTCCTATTAGTTTTCTAGCGTTAAACAAACCCGCTTATCTAATCTGAACTATAAGTTTGAGTTTTTATGCTGAAGCCAAATATTAGTATAAATCTTATTATAAGACTTAATTTTCTGGCTTCTGACTTGGTTCCCGCTTCAAACCTGCTTTATTTTAACGTAAAGAGCTCTTTTATCCACCCAGCTTCTATAGCAGTCCCTTGTTTCACAAAGAACTCCACAAAATATTTCAAAGAACCATAGCCACTAGTTTTTTCTCCTGTTTGCTTCACTTTTTCAGGCCTCCCCAAGTAAAATTTTGCAGAGGATTCAAATATGTTGGTCACTTTGGCCAAATCCTTGGCTCTCACTATTTTTCCTGCCATGATACTCCTGCAGGTAACCATTCATGTCCTTTGAAATGACTTGTCATTATCAGTGTATTTTGAGGCTTCAAACCCCACCTGATGGCAGAGAGATTGAGAAATTTTCTCTTTCACCTCCAAAGTATTCTTTTGAAAGGAAGTGACCTGGTGCAGGCCCTGACTTCTGAGAACTTTCCCTCAGAAGTTCTCTCTGCCACTGTGTTTACCTCTCTTGACAGTATTGCTGTGCTTTCTCCTTTTTATTTTACTGAGCCCCCTCAGGACTCCCAGCTCTCCCAGAAAGACCTCACTCCCCACAGCCCTGCTCCTTGTCTACTGTCTGGAATGGCTCTTATGAGCCTGGATGCTTTCTTCCTGCATTTTAACTCTCATTTTTCTCACTGGTCTCTTTTTCAAGTAGCTGTTATAGTCATTCACTGTATCATGGCCCATATTGGTGTCCAGTTGGACTCTCACTGATAGAAAGGCCAGGCCTAGAAGATCATGTACACAATGTGGACAATTCTGATAAGGTAATTGACTTCAGTGGCTCAAGGACACCAACTTCCAGTGTGAGGCACAACCTGATTATCTAGCCCTAACACTTTAATATATAAAACCCCAGCTTACTGAAGTTATGTACAGAAAGAGCATCTGGTAAGAGGGAAGTGGCTATAATCTCCTTTATTATTGATGAAATATGGCCTCTAGAACGGCTAGGAGGGAGATACAGCTGGTGAGGACAGTAGAACTCCAAGTCAAAGGTGCAAGCAGGTGTAACCAAAGGAATGAGAGCAGGACCAGGTGAGTATGGGAGGGTGTGAAAATACTGTTGGGTTGATTCATGTAAGGATGCAATCAGAATAATCATACTGGTGCAAAAATAAATATTTTCTGCAATCAAATAATAAATCCTTGGCATAAAAAGTTTATTCAGATAATTTTAACAATAAGGAAGGCTTTTCTCTCTCATTACTTATACTTACTAAGAAAAATCTTAGTTTCTAAAGCCACCAGATGTCTGGTGGCATTATCTTCAGCGGCATTGGCAATTTTTTTGGAAACCTGCATGTTGAGGCATAGGGAGGGCTGTACATTTGTTGCTTTTTCATAATGATATGTTTGGCTTCTGCCTGCCAAAGTGCCACAACTATTTATAAAATACACGAGAAAAAATTGCCTGATTGTACAATTGCTTAATTGATTGTAAAATATATCATTTTCAATATAATTAAGATCCAGTTTTCCATATGCTGTTGATTCTAAAATCACTTCCCCTTTAGCCTTGGATAGGAGAATCTTTCCTTGTTGTACAAAGAAATCTGCTCAGAAACCAGCTAAGCCCCATAATTTCCTCGGGGATTTAGCTCACACAATTGGCAAGAAATTTGAATTGACATACTTTTCTCAGGTGATAACCACCAATGATTTGATTTGTATCCCTACATGAGAAAAATTCCTGGTTAATTTGGACTACTTTTTGGCTTGATTTCATCCTCATTTAAAACAAATGAAGTGGAACCAATCAGGACACGCTTCTGCTAAATTAACAAACCTCACCCAAACTGGATTAAATGCTGCCCTGAAACAGTTCAAAGGCAACAGCCAATCAGAGTTGAAGCCAGAAATTATTTGGAAACCTTTCAACTCATTGGATTCTCCTTTGCAAAAAATTTCCTGTAGCCAATCAAATCCAAGCCTTGGGTCAGGTAACCTTGGATTTCAAACTCTATCCTTAAAGTAAGACAGGGGGCTTTCAGTTCCCTGCTTGCTCATTCTTATAAATAAAGTTTAGACCTCAAACTGTAAGACCCAAAAAAAACCTGTGAGGGTCTACTTCTTTAACAAAGTAAAAGAAATAGTATTGTAGATAGAACTTTAATGATAGCTTAAACTATCATGCACAAAGGTAGCTTTATTTATAGTGTTCAGAGTTCAAGAAGGCAGAGGCAAAACATTATATCATTAATGACATAATTTTTAAGCATAATGTAGAATATTAGCTCATTTGTTGCAGGAGACCGGGTTAAACTCAATTTCGCTTGTGATTGGGGTTCTTGACAAGTTGTTATTGCTTAAAGAAAGTTGTCAGGCTTGACGAGACCTTTCAAATGCAAGTTTAAAGATCAATTTCTGTTCCTTACTTGATGAGTTACACATGAATGAAAGCGGACATTCATGCATTAACCTATTCATGCAAAATGCATAAGACTCATCTTGAGTAAATCGCGATTTTAATGCTACTTGGCCCAGATTTTGGATGCTTCCCAATTTCTAATGGCCAATCACTTGATGTCAGAATGATCCTGACACAAACTTAAAAATTTTAGAGTTAATTTTTGGGTCTCTTTGTTGGCCTTTTGATTATCTAAAGTTGTTAGTAAAGCTGTTTAACTTCACTTACTTTTGTCATTGTCTTCCGGGTCCTGCTGTTCCTTTTATAGCCTCTACTGTTAAGATTAGTATTAACGTTGAGTCTTACCTCTTTCAACTTGAAAACCTAGTTCAAATTCACGTTGTTAGATTATAAATTAATATAATTACCTATTTTAAATTGGTTTTTGTTTGCTCTTGCTTTCACCTCAATTTTGAGTTTCTTTGCGCTTAACTTGAAAGTTGCCTTATAGCTTGTATCTTAAAGTTAAAGTTACTATTTGTTTCTTCTGCTCTCCCAGACCCAAAAATTTCTCTCTTTTACATAGGAATAACTAAGTACTTAGATCTGCATTCTCTAGGATCAAAATCTTCTCTTTTTCTTTCCAGAAAATTTTGATGTATATTATCAAATTTGTGATCTTTACATTGTCCCTGGTACTCTTGTCTATCTGGTCCAGCTCCCCAGATATCTGGGAGATGATTTCATCCTCTGTGCTGCAAGTGGGTGATAACCCTTCTCATTTCTTGCACCTTGTGGAAGATCTTCCTGGCCGGGCTCAGGACCTTTCTATCTCTGGTGAACACTTGGTGAAAAGCCTTAACTGTGATGATCTGGATTCACTCCTTCTTGACTTACCTCCTAGACCTTTGCGTGAAGATAACTCCCCTTTGCTTGCACTCCCAGAGGAAGATCCCCAACTCATTTCTTGTCCTGCACCCTCTTCTCAGGGCTATAGTACCCATAGTAGCCCCTGGTTGCTTGCAGGAATGACTCTGATGGGGTTTAATTCCTACTTTTTGCAACTATCATTCACGTCCTCTCTCTGGACCCCTGTTTGAGTGACCATCCCAGTGTTGCACTGGATGATATCCTGGTAGATCTTTTTCCCGGAATGAGAGTCAAACTTAGTTAGTTTGGCACTCCTCTCTTACATTGATCTCTGAGTTTTGCGGCATGTGAGCCTTGCAAACTCCTGGTCATTCAAGTTTGTTAAGAGCAGGTTTTGTAAATCCACTGCCACCTTTGGCTTTGGATTGAACCATTTTTTCCCGCCGCACCAAAAAAGGCCCAAAAAATTGCAGCCCAGCCACTCAACTCTCTAGGCAATTTAGCTTATACTGTTGACAAGAGATTTTTCCTGGCCTACCCTGCAGACCTCCCGACTCTGGCAGTTTCCTTCTGGGAAAAAACACTAATTGATTTGGACTATTTACTGGCCTGGTGTTGTCATCTCTTAAAAACAATTAGAAACACCCAATCAAAAATGCCATACCAATAACCATAAAATCAATTGAATCTGAAATGGATGAGATGCCTTCCAACCAATCAGGTAAAGCCGCGGAAATTGCCTTGAAACCCTCCAGTCTTCCTATTTCTGACCTGAAAAATTTATCCCCCACCCAATCAGATTCAACTCCTGCTGTCATGTGATTCCTTTCCCTGCAACACACTCCCTTTTACACAGCAAGGGGACTTTCAGTCCCCTGCTTGTCTATTGTCAATTCTATTAAAAAGTTTGAAATCTGTTGCTCTTTATTTTAAGTATTTTTATAAACTGGGAACTCTGTTTCTGGTTCATATCATCTAAAAATTAAAGTGTTAGTGTTTTCCTTAATGCTTATCTTGTACTTCCCTGTTTCAAACCTGGGAACTCTTCTGGACTCTTCAGAACAGGTCCCAGTGCATAGTCATTGCCAATTTTTGTTTTTGCTTTCAAAAACCAATTTCAAACTCAAAATTCTATTTAAAATTCATTATAATACCCATTGTTATCTTGATCTTTCATTAAATTTTCAGTTTCTGAACCTGTTTTTGCTTATTTTTGTGATCCAAGGTCCCCGAGACAACGCCCCTGCTCTCCAGACCCATTTTGTTGTTTCTTTTGCCCTTCTGCTTGTGGCTGTCCTTGGTTTTTATTTTTTTTATTGATTGCCAATAAAAAACTCTACCAATATTCTCCAAATTTTGAGAAGAGCACAACCATGATTGTAAAGACCCAACAATTAGGGGAGTATTTTAGCAAAATAAGGGACCAAGTTATGAACTTGAAAACCTGTGAGCGCTGTCACAATGGGATAGACTGCCATCATCCATCAAAAGACCTTGGTGTGCACGTTATAACGTCCAAAATTACCGGCAAAATATGTGAGTACGTAGTATATACATGTGTATATGGCTACAGACTGGGTGGAGTGGGGCGATACCAGCGTGGGCCAGGAGTACTGCTCAGAGGAGTTTAGCTGTGCTGGCTCCTTGTAGATGTACTCGCCAGATGGTTTATTGAATGGCTCATGCTGGTGATTATATTGGTGGCCCCCAATCCCTAGGCAGGCTGTGAGAACAGCTGAGAAGATTAGATGATTCATCTGCTGATCCTGGGGAAGGGCAGACAAGCTTAGTGTCTTGTTTTTAACTTCTGGTAGGTAAAGTTTAGATTGATTTATGTGATACTATTGAGGGGTAATTTCACTCAATGATAGCACAAACTATCATCAAGTGATTTGGCTTCATTATACACTATCATCATTGTGGGGCATGAATAGAGTAAAACACTGGACAGGGAACCCCAAACACTTGGTGTTGTCTGGAATTCCCTTTTGGGAAGGGAATTGGAAGTGGTGTGCAGGCAATGAATTATTACTTCTGGGCTTGCATTGGTTTGGTGTATAATTGGATGCTTTCATGCATCCAAATTTGACTTCTGCAGTTAATGCAGGAATGGGTGGGTTGGGCAGCTTGTCAGCCCCTCTCAAATTTAGTAGATTCCAAATTTGGGCAGCAGTTCCCCCTCCTTTTGGGGTTGGAGAAATTGCCTTTTTGGGTTTCCCATTTTACAGTTTCCCCATCTGGTGGGGGTGAGCAGCCCTGCTGTGGGGGGTGCGCCGTCCCCCGCCGGCTGGGTGGCTGGCAGCAGGCGCGCGCAGGCAAGCCACCAGGCTCAGCGTGCGGCCTGCGGACGGCTGGCAGCCGGGTATAAAACCCGTCTGATTCAAAAATAATTTTTTAATTTTTGAATCATTGGCCTGCTTTTTGCGGCAGTTTCCCCAATAAGGGGTAACTGCTGTAATTTTTTATTTTGCTTATTGAGCCCAATTGCAAACAAAATATTATCCTGACCCAAGGTGTTGTCAGGAATATTCCTGACAATGATACTCCCTGCCCTAAAATTTGTTACATTTTCCTTGGCCCCGTTTCTATTACTTCTTTGGTTGACCTTGCCAGACTTGTGGTCAAAAATTACTTCTTCTGCTTGGCTTGTGGGGGACGGCCTGTCTAGCCTTCTGAATTTTCCTAGTGGTCTCCTCCTCTCTGGAGAGGCCATGGTGAAAAGTTTGACGTGTGATAACCTCAATTTGAATGCTGTTGGTTATATGTTGCCCTCCTCTGAGGAAGAGAAAATGTCAATACCTCCCCTCCCCAGCTGGGAAGAGGGTGATGTGGTCCCCCCTGAGGCTCTTGAGGTGCTCTCTCTCACTCCCTCTTGTGCCCCGTGGTTGATCACTGGTCCTGTGCTGATGGGACTGAATTCCTATTTCCCTCAACTGTCCCCAGTGTCCTCCCTCTGGTCCCCCCTTAGAGTGGCCATACCAGTCCTCCACTGGTTAGCATCCTGGTGGTTTGTTTCACGGGAATGAGAGCCAAACTTAGTTTAGCCCCCCTTTCTCACAGGTTTTATGTCAAGAGGTTTGTTTATTACAGGCTTATATGAATTCATGGAGATGTTGGTAAGTTGTCAAGAGAATCCAGGGCGTTGAAATTGCACTTGCATTTGAATTGTTGTAGAGCATAATAGCAATTAATTGAAAATAAAATAAGAATTCAAATCCTGAATACCTAATTCTGGAGGATGTGTTACAGTAGGAAATCAAATAGAAGGGATAGTGCGCCCTTGCAGAACCAAAAACCAATAAAGAACTGTCACCAAGTCCTTGAGAGAAATAGATGAATTAAATGCTGTTATCAATAAAAGGAGTTAAATCTGGAGTTGCTCAAATAGCCCTAGAAAATCTGAACTTGCCCTGTTTTTCAATAATTGATTATGACAAGAAAATCACATGTTATTCACTAATTAAAGATGGTAGCACTTTGCCTGCTGGTTGCTAGAACTTTTCAAATTGTGACGCCATTGACAAAAATTCTAAGGCAGAACTCTCAACTGCTGAAAATATTCTTTTCAGCCAATCAGATGCTTTAAAAACCCCTCTGCTCTTATCCTAAACTACCTTAAAACCTTTTCTCATTCTCCTCTAGAAACTTGTCTCTAGATAGGATATTTACTATCAAATAAAGAAATATTTGCCAAAAAAATGATTGCTTATCTGGGAATGTTTGCCCCTGTACTTGAGAAATTGTCCTCTGTAATGGTCAAAGCAGCCATCACCTTCCTTGGCTGCTGATTGCCTTCCCTCTATATGCTAACACTCACGGATTATTCCTCTAATTTATCCGTGCAAATCATTTGCACACTGGCAATTTTCACTTTCATCTTCTGTTACATGACCACTGGTGTTAAGATGTTAAAACCTTCCTCTCAATTGCTCTTCTGCTTCTCAAATAACCTTGAATTTGTTTATTATATCATCATTGCTATTTCAAATCATGCAGCTTACCATTTTACTTTAACATTAAAAGAATTAAAGAGATAACAAAACATGGTGTCAAAACAGCAGGCTTGACCCGCCAGCAAGGTTCTGAGTAAGCAGGTTTGTGACCTGCAATCCAACCATCCAGTTATTTGTATCCAAACTGGAAAGTTGACTTGAATTTCCAAATCTAACAACATGAACAGAAGCTAATCCCTTACAGTGGGTAACTTGTTTTGGCGCTTGACTCATTACCAGGATCAGGCCACCCCCTTCATCATCCCACCGTGTGATCAACACTATCATGTTCCTGTTATCCACAATTCACAATGACTATATAATACTTATCTCTCAATAAAGAATATTATCTAGTGTCAAGGATCTGGATGTACAAGTATTCTGGCTACCACCAACCTAATCAACATCCAGTCATTGCCCGATTTGGTGCCTCTCCAATATACCGTTCAACATACCAGGAATGACAACCAAGCAATATCACATGACTTTTCAAGTATCCAGTAGCATAAAACCATCCCGCACATGACCAACCCCTAGGTTTGATCCAACTAAATCTCTGCCACAGCCAAGTCTATATAAGTCTAAAGTATTATCCAATAAAATATACTTCTCTTCTTTCTCAATTTCATATTTGAAGCTTTTCCAAAAGGCGCTCCTTGTCACTAGTTTCCAAATATTTTCCCCTTGTAACTCTGCTAAAATAGCACAGTTACAACAATGGAAGAAAAAAATTTATCTGAAAAAAGTGTTTTATTAGGGGTCAACTGCCCAAATGATATAAAGTGTCAAGTCTGGCACTGTCAACCAGCTTAAAGGACCCAAACTATTGCCAGTGAGTGAAAAGGCTGAATTCTCACTGTCAACTTTCCTGAAGTTGACCAAAAAATTCAAAAACACTATGTTTTTATTGTAACCTTAATTAAATCAACTACAGCTCAAAGTTAAGAAAAAGCAGAGTTTTTAAATGTGCAAAAGAATAAAAAACATACATTTTACAAAAATGTGATTGAGCAGAAATATGTTCATTAGGTTTTTCATGTGTGGAGGGTCTAAGATAGAGTTGTTTGATCATTCTGTATTGTTAAAACGTCTTTGAGCTATTTTCACTAGTCAGCCAGATAAGATGTCAATTTAGTGAGTGTTAGCACCACACACACCAAAGCACATATTGATTTAAGCTTAATTCTGGGCCTTTGAATTTTTAAATTTCATACCAGTTATGTGACAAATAAATACTAACATATGAAAATAAATTCAACTTTTTTAATTAATTACATATGAACTTTATTGACAAATATGGCTTAATCTATGTGATACAGATCAGTATAGCAATCTGCAACTTATCTAAGGCAACACAAGTTGGTTAAATGATTAGTTGATATACCACTAAGTTTAGTATGGTGATGCTTGGGTGCCTATTTTACTACTTTGAATAATAATAAAAAGTATTTAATAGTAACAGATTAAAAACATATAAATATGGATGCACTTTTATCAATTAAATTAATTTAGGCTTTAAGAGTGTTGACTTGGCCAATTTTACTTTTATGAACTTTTGTTTTGGTAGATTAGAGGCTTGTTGGTAAATTGGTATACAAGTTACCCCTAATCTGGTGTTTTGACAAGCAGAGTTATTGGCAGGAGTCAACTTCTT
>QTSX02007587.1:0-15688 GCA_014839935.2 Entomophthora muscae | reverse complement strand
CGGAAATAAGGGCAACAGTGGCAAAATCAACTGTAGGGATGTAAAAGTGAGAATTCAAAAGTGAGAATGTAAAAGTGGCCATGTTGACACTTTTAAAAATTTAAAATTAAATTAAAACAGCTCATCTGAAATTAAAATTTATTATGGTAATATAAAATACTTTTTATTCATTTTCTCAACTAAAAAAGTCAAGAAAAAGTAATTACTTTATTATAAAAAGCCATTTTGAAATTTAAAAAGTGTTGACATGGCCACTTTTACATTCTCACTTTTGAATTCTCACTTTTATATCCCTACAGTCAATTTTGCCACTGTTGTCAAAATAAGTATATGCTACCACATCAAATGTACAGCATTCTTTACACTTGGAAACTTATAACAATGTAAAAAATATATTATTAATTATGAACTGAAAGAAAAAAATCAATTTTAATAGTAGTCACCAAGAAAAGATTTATTTACTAATCAAAGGACGGGAAGGGGAGGGAATGGAAAAAATGAACATTGCCTTCATCTGCGCCTATGAAAGGGACAGCATCAGAGATGGTGGGGAGGGAATGGATGGTTGCTTGGGAGTCAGGGTTGGAAGGCTGGTGGCTTGATCTTGATGGGGGGTTGGGGAGGCAGGGTCTGTTGACTGGGGAGGGGCAGCAAGAGCGGTTTGCTTCAATTGCTCAAATTCTTCTTTTGTCACATATGCGGGCTTGACAAAACAGATGTAGTGGCGTGAGGGAGGCGGGGGTCCTTTCTGGACTTATCACTATCACTTGCATAGAAGAAGATGAGATCAAATAAGTCCTGGACGGACGCGGAAGGGAAAAGCTCATAGCCCATATCAATTTGGGTGTATAGTTCATTGTATGTGGCAGGCTTTAAGCGCCTGAGAGCAGAACCAAAATTGTAGAGACATACATCTGCAAGATGCATGTTGGCGTAGTTGATGGGGTAGGACCAGCAGGTATGCCCCGCAGCCCTAATTTCCTTAGTTGCCCATTCCTGCTGTTCCATCTCAGCACTCAGTACAATTGTGTGCACAGCGTTTTGGGCGGCCCACTCCTCCAGCATGTCCTTGAGCTCTGTCTGGTAGGCATACCCATCTGCAGTGTTTGATATTGCTGAGTAATAATTGACGCCAAATGGGGAAACTGCCAATAAAACACCAATAAACTGATACAAGATTGGGCCGCACTTGTACACGTCAGATTGGATATGCTTCTCTCCAAAGTCTTGGATACTGGCCAAGATCTTGGCGTATGATAGGAATATTACGTCATTACAGGCCCTCATTGCCCTTCCTTTGATAAAATTAATAATTGTTGAATTGTAGGGGTTGGTATCCACCAAAATGGGGCCACTGAGAACTTGATTGGACAAGATTCTAGTAGCAACCACAACTCTGTGCATCCATGAATTCACTGTTCTTTTGTTGGTGAAGATGCCGTGGAGTCCCAACTGGAGACGTACCTGGACCAGAGGCATCCACGGGTCATGTTCCATAATGGCCATCATAAGGGGATGGGCTGTGTCACCTTTGGTTGAGATACAGGCACCAGATGGGGTCTTCTTGGTGGGGGCCACAGTTGGCGTGGGCTTGCAGGGTTGCAGTCACAGTGGACTTTGCAAACCCCATTGCGGCCGCAATTTCCCTGAGGGACATAAGCTTCCCTTGCTTTTCAACCATTTAAAGAACAATCTCCGGGATGATCAATTTTCTTCTGCATCTTGCAGGCTGATTGGCTGGGGGAGGGACGTGCCCATCTCAGAAACTGGTCAATGCCATCTGATTGGCTGTTTTGGGGTTCTGGGCTCTCTGAGTGACCCCATGGCTCAAATGGCTGGTTCTGGATGCCATCACTGATAAGGGATTTTGGTTATCAGCTGCCTGTGCATGATGGGCAAACAGGGCCATGCTTGAGGACGCAGGAGAAAGAACACACTCCTGGGTAGTGCTTGCGGAGGGGCCTGCGGGTTGGGAGTGGCCATAGACAGAGGCTTCACTGTTAAGAGACCCAGCGTAGCCCTGCATGATTTTGTCAAGACCAGGGAACAGCTTGTTGACTTGGTTAGTGTTGGAAGAAGACATAATAAAAATTTATTAAAATTTTAAACTCAAGAAGAATGTATATTTTAGTCAGTTTTATTATTATATATGTCAATTTTGTGAATATTACACTCTAAATTTTGGCCGTCCTAAAATGGAATAAGGCAAATTTTGAAAATGCCTGTGCTTCCTAAAAGAATCAGCATAAATCCACTCTAGATCCTTTAACATCCTTTTTGAGACACCCATAAATTATATTTATTTCAAATTCATCACAATTTTGATTTGAAACTTGGTTCTTGGATTTGACAATCCCGCAATTTCAGATTTGTTAATTTTCACATGATGGCTATGATTTGTTTGAAATACAGGAAATCACAAATTGTACATTAGAATCCCACATTCCTGATTCATGTATCCCACATTTGTTTGCTGAGTTTTGTCTTTTGTTAGTTGAGTTATCTGCTCAAGAGATTTGAAATTTGCCAATTTAAATAAACCAAAAAAATCAAAATAAATGGTTGATTTTATTAAATATTTTATTTTTCACTCAGCTGAGTTGCCCGCAAAAGTGATTTGAAATTTGGACCAAGGATTTGACAATCCCACATTTTTACGTTCAGGTTCTGAATCTACAGTACAGAATATATTGTAACAACCCAACCACAGGATGCATTTTTTAAAAAGTAAATTAGAACTTGGGATAAATGATTTTTATTAAGAAATTTTTTGGGAGGACTCAACTCTTAGAGTAGAAACAGTGAAAATTATTCAATATATATCAGAAAAATTGACTAAGCAATACCACCTGAGTCTTGACCTCCTATTCCTTCCACATTGTCAAGTAAGTATCTGGTCCAGGTTGCAAAGAACCCTTGTGTGACTAGTTTCTGATGACCATGCTGATTGACAAGCTCATATCAGGTGACCCTCAAATTACACCAATTTATCAATGTCAATTTGAAAAGAGGAACCAGTTTCAGCTGACAGACTGGAGCAGCCATAACCCATTTTCAATTGACTGTTTGATTTAAATCTGTTAACTCAGTCAATTTTGATAAAGATTTTCTGGCTTCTTGAGCCTCCTTGCTTGGGCGGATAATACCCGGCATGATGGAACCTACTGTGACAGGAATAGGGCATCTATCCTTGATTGTGATCTCATTGAGAGCTCTATAGTCTACACAAGGGCGCTTAGAGCCATCTGATTTACCAACAAAGAAGATGGGAGAGGAGCATGGAGACGTGAATTGAGAGATGAAACCCTTGGAGAGTTCTTTATTGATGTAGTTCTTTAGTAGAGTGCTGTCTGAGTCAGAGAGAGGGATAAGCCTTCCCCATGGAGAAGTGGTGCCTGGTTTAAGGTTTATCTGAATATTGTAGGGCCTATGAGGAGGTAGCAGATTACATTCTTCTTCACTAAAGCAATCCTTGAAGTCAGAATAACAATAAGGTAATCCATCCTTGTCCTTGGAGGAAAGAGTATCCAAGATTGTACTAGAGATGGTAGTCAGGTTCAGCTTAGAGGGAATTGGACAAAGAGTACCGGATACAAGGGGAAGCAATTTGACAATATCATTGCATGTAAATGAAACTTTGTTGTTTGGGTGATTGAAGTTAAGCAAATATTCTCTCAACCATGGGAATCCAAGGATGAACGGGAAGGATAAGTTGGGAGAGGAGTTACAAGTGACGCGGAATGGAGAGCCCTCCAAGTTGATGGTGACAAATTTGAGAATAGGTGTGGCGCCAATGATAGTGCTGTTTCCAACCTTAACGTCAAGGGACCCAGAAGCGGAGAGTCCAATTAGTTTAGCAAGTTTCTCCTCAATGAAGTTGGCATCAGCACCAGTATCAAGAAGAGCAAGGACCTTGATCTTTCCCAAAGGCCCATGAATAGTTAACAAGACGGTAGGTGACTTGGAAGTGTCAATGAGGCAAAGCAAAGTGAGAGTGGAGGTCTTGTTGACAAAGGGGGAACACTTGGAGAAAGGGCAGGCTGATAGAAGATGATCCTTTGATCCACAGTAGGAGAAAAGGCTATTGTTTCTTCTTCTAAGGACTTCCTTGGCAGTAAGGCAAAAACCTCTCCCAGACTTTGGCTCAGTGCCAGGTGGAGGGTTTGAAGGAAGTGGTACCTTGTCTGGTACAAACAACCAAGCTGCAAGGGATGGTTAGAAGAAGAAGAAGGTGTTTTTGAGGAAAGGTATTTTTGGTTCCACTTAACCACCTCTCTGATAAGAGGTTTGAGTTTATCAGGAAGGTTGTGGTGGACCAAAAATTTCTGGAGCAATCTGTTGAGGCCTAACTTGTAGAAGCTACAAGCCTCAGCATCAGAGGCTTGTAGCCTTGACTGAAGAGAGAAAAACTTATGGTTGTATTTGCCAAGTGGGAGCAAACCTTGTGTAAGATCTGCAAAACAAGAAGCAGAGGGAGTAGATCACTCTTTGTCTTCTCCAGAGAAGGATAGTAGTGAACTGACAAAGAGGTCATAGTTCTTGAGGATACCTGGGTTGTGTATTGAGTGAGAGCTAAACCAATCTCTGTAGTGACCGGTGAGCTTCTCTGCAAGATAGAGGACCTTCTGGGAGTCAGTGGAGAATTCAGATCTGTAAGCAGTAAAGTGAGCCTGTGCATAAGCTAAAGTGTTAAAAATACCAGGGGATGGTGAACTATGAGCTAAGGTATTGAGAACTACTGTTTGGTTGGTGTAGGAAGTAGGAGTATGCCCCTCCTTATTACAAAAAACTTTATCATATAACCCATCAAGTAAAAAACTACTAAGATAACAATGTCACAATAATAATAGAGAGAAACAAGGCTAAAAAATGATAGAAGAGATGGAAAAAGTATTGCCTGGGTCAATCCCATGTGAAGCCAAAATAATGTAAGGTCTTGCCCATAATGGCGCAAGGTTATAAACTAAAGCGTGCAAGGCATTAGGATTCAAATTTAAAAGGTATAAAAACGTAGGAACTTTCTGTAAAAGCATCTTACAGAGCCCTGCTAAAAACCTATATTGGGTCACAAAAGGAGTAATTGGGTTTAAGAACCCTAAGCAAAGAAGATAAAATAAAGTGTTTAATAGTGAACAATTTGTAACTAAGGGAATGTCAATATTAGGATATTCTCCATCAGCAAATTGGTACATATAACTAGTGAAGGATTCCTTAAGGGAAAATAATGGATACAACAAGCCTGAGGCTTATTGTTTTACAAGTTCCATTTGTTTTAAGGAAAGAAAAGGTTAAAATTTAAAATGAATTCAATAAAAATGTATAAATTTCTAAAAATTAAGATCTCAAGTTTAAATTAGATAAAAGATTGAAGGGAAGAAATCACTTAGAATTTTGGCTTAAAGCCTACTCTTCACATGTTCTTTATTATATAGACTTGTCTTTCTCAGTTTTATGAAGATCAGCAGGGAGGGAGACAGCCAAGAAAAGGAGCAACTGGAGAAGACATAAGAAGAACCTGGAGAAAGGAGAGCTGAGAAGCCCAACAGAAGTTACAGATCAGCAACGTGAAACTGGAGAGAGGCAAAGATGTAAGCAGGAGTTTGAAAGGTAAGAAATAGGTGAAAATATTATAACTTTAAAGTAGAAATATATAGAGGATAAGAAGAAGACAGAGCAAACATTGACAACAATGATTTGAACGCAAATAGCAATAAAAACAAGGTAATTAACTTTAAAATACTTAAATATTAACTCACAATTCAAAATTTCAATATTAAAAAATACTGAAAGATTTAAATCAATTGTAAACATCAAATATGATAAATTTAAAGAGCCTGCCCTTTGGGGCAGGGCATGACAACATCCACTGTGAAAGTCATCATTTGTTCATGTTATTGGATTTGTAAAATTGAGTTGATTTCCTAGTTTGGCTTTGAGTCACTGGGCAGTCAGATTGCAGGTCACAAACCCGCTTACTCAGAACCTTGCTGGCGGGTCAAGCCTGCTGTTTTGACACCCCCAACTGAAGGTTGGCCTCCTCTGGGGGAATTTTGTCAAGGAGGTTGTCAGGAGCCTGGGCTCCATAATGGACTAACTGTTGTTCTGTGGCAGGTAGGAGGCTCTCACACTGTCTCTGTCTTGCCTTACAGGGTCTCAGGCAATCATGGTGTAGGGTCTTGTCTTGTTTGCGCTTCCTGAGTCCTTGCACAAGGTAAGTGTTATTGTCATTTACCTTTAAAATGATCACTGGTCCTACTTTCTTGGGTTGTAGTTTGCTTTTATCAACGTTCATGACCCAAGATTTGTCCCCAACTTCATGTCTATCTCAGATGGGGACAAGTGTTTTTTGCAGACATTCATTTTCTTTGGCTGCTTGTTTGCTGTTGGCCTCTATTACTTGAGGATCAGAGAGAGGGGGGACTTGACTTGGGATTTCCAGTTTGGGTCCTGTCAATGCTTGAATGATATTTGGCTGTGTGCCGTATACCAATTCAAACGGGCTTTTTCCGGTGGATCTGTTCACTTGGGTTTGGCACACAAGTAATGCAGTCAGTAGCTGCTTATACCAGTCTTCAGGTCTCCTGGCAGTGAGCTTGGCCAAGGCTTGCACAAGGCTGCCATTTAGCCGCTCTACACGTCCATTGGCCTGCAGGTGGCATGGTGTTTTCACGGTGTATTTGACCCCATTTTTAGCAAGGTATACATTGGTGTCTTCAGAGGTCAATTCTTTCCCTCTGTTGGCTATCAGGAGTTCTGGCTTTCCAAACTTGCTGATTATTTCTCTTCCTATGAACAGCTGCACAACATTGCTAGTGTGTGCCTTTACTGCTTGGGCTACTGGCCATTGTGTAGCAAAGTCTATAGCAGTGATGATGTATTTCTTATCATTGTGTTTCCCTGTCATGGGGCCAACAATTTCTAGGGCCCACACCTTGATGGGTAGTTGCGTGCAGATGAGTAGTACTGAATTTGGTGAGGTTTCACTTTCTGGAAATTTCTCGCATACTTCACATTAGTCTGGGATTTCTTGAAGGTCACAATACAGGGTTGGCCACCAGGCCTTGTGTTTAAGAAGCTTGTATAGGTTGTGGCTCTTGGTGTGTCCTAGGTTTTTATGGTATTGTAGGATGGTGTCCACTTGCTGGTGTGTGGGGATGTAAGGAATAGTAGTCCTGTTGAACATTTTTTGGTGCAAGGTCCCATACACGTCAGCAAATGGGCATTTATTTTTGATGACTGTTTCATTTTTTATGTCAGTTGTGCCAGGGGGAAGCCCTTGTCTTTTGTCTGTAGTACCAAAAGGGGCCAGTCTGGGTCAAGCCCATTTTCTCCTCTTGTGGCACGGACATACAGGTGCAAGAGGGTGTCTGCCATGGCAAGTTCTGGACCAGGTTTGTATTGTATGAGCATATTAAATCTCTCCAAGAGTTCCATCCAGCAGGCTTGACGGCAAAATATATTTGCTTGAGTTTTGAAGTATATGAGAGACTTGTGGTTGGTAAATGTTGTGAATTCTTCCTGTTGTTCTAGATAACAGCGCCATTTGACTAGGCAGTGTACAATGGCCAGTAGTTCTTTGTTGTCAATAGGGTATTAACACTTGCCATCTGTCAACTTTTGTGATTCATAGGCTACAGGCAGGAAGTCACCATTATTAATTTTGATTTGTAGTACTCCCCCAATGGATGCATCTGAGGTGTCAGGTTTAATTTGATATTCCCTGTCACGTTTGGGGTATTGCAGGATGGGAGCTGTTGTGAGCTTCTCCTTGAAGCGTCTAAAACAGAGGTCACATTAGGGGGTCCACACAAACTTGGATTTGGCGCCAGTTATGGCAGATAAGGGGGCAGTCAAGACGCCACAGTCAGGTAAGAAGCAGCGTACATAGGCCACCATCCCTAGGAAGGTGCAGAGTTCTGACTTATCCTTGGGTGGTGGCATCTTGCAGATGGCCTGTATCTTTTGACTGTTGGGTTTGATGTTGTCTTTTGAGACAAAGTGTCCCAGGAAAGACAGTTGCTTGCGGAAAAACTGGCACTTGGAGGGCTTGGCCAGCAGCTTATGTTGTGCCAGAGTAGCAAAGACTGCCTCTAGGTCTTTGTGGTGCTTTTCTACTGAGGAACTATAGACAATGATGTTGTCCAGATAGACTAAGGCATGCTTGCCTATGTGCGGGGCAAACACCTCGTTCATGAAGGTCACAAAGGTGGAGGGGGCGTTTGTCATACCAAAGTTGAGTACCATACACTTGTATGGGCCGTATTTAGTGTGGAAGGCTGTTTTGGGAATGTCTTCCTCCTTAATACAAATCTGATTATAGCCTGTGGTTAGGCCAATCTTGAAGAAGACTGTGGCTTCACCCAAGGCGTCAAGAGGTTGTCAATAAGTGATAGTGGGTAACAATTCTTGATTTTAACTTTGTTTATGGTGCAATAGGCAGTCACAAGGCGGAGGGTGACATCCTTCTTTGCCACAAAGAATACAGAGCCCCCAAAGGGAGACTGTGAGGGGCGGATAAGTCCTTTCTCCAAGGCCTCCTTGAGGTAGGCGCATAGGGTGTTGTTTTCATTTGGGGTCAGGCAATAGATGGGCCGCACCTTGGGTACAGCTCCCTTGAGTTGAATAGAGTATTGGATATGCTTTTCTGGAGGCAACCTGGGTAAATCCTCCTTGAATATTTCTGGATAGCAAGCTAAAATTTCTCTATCCTGAGGCATGATGGTACCTTGATGGTCTTTGAAGTGTATGATCTTGTACTGGCAGGAGTCCCAGTCAATTGCCTTGAGGTTCTATTCTCTTTGAGAGTTTCTGTGATATGTACAAAGACGTGGTCCTGAAGGCCTTGGTCCACAGAGTCAGGGTAGATATGATGATTGACCCCTTTACGCTTGACAGTCAATAAGAGGTGACCTAGTCAACGTGGGGGTTATTCTTTTGTAGCCAGTCCAAGTACAATGTCAAATCTGAGGAAGCCAATGACAGGTCTCTGGATGGTGGAGTGCAGGCTCTCTAGCGTGATGGAGAAGGGGACAGTCTCTCATGTCATGGCAATGTGTTGTTAATCAGATAAAACCACGTTCTTAATCTGTGAAGGATTAGTGGTTAACTTGAAATTGTCCACAAAATTGCTGTTGATGAGTGTTTGATCTGTGCCCAAGTCCAGGAGTGCTGAACCTGTATAGCTTTGAAAATAGAAAGGATAGGACATCAGTTTATTGGGATGTCTGGCAATGATATAGAGGACTGGATCTCATGAGGGCACCTGGATCATTAGGCATTGGTCCACGTCCTCAGGTTGATATTTGGCACTGGGCCAGTTGAGGGAAGTTTGGGGAGAGTTTGGCTTGCTTAATGCTCTCCCCAGTCTTTTCCCTTGTCCTGATTATCTTGGGTAGTAGTGACTCTGAAGTGCATGCAATTTGACTGTCCATTTTTCCTGTTACCATGGCCATTTGAACTTGTGGGTTTGTGGGTTGAGTTATTATTGTTTCCAGGAGGAGGGAGGTTGGCATGTCCAGCTGGATGGGAATCCTTGGGTCTCTCTTTCTTCCAAGTTTATGCCTTATGAAGGATGTTGAACATTTGTTCTGCTTTTTTTCTTTACAATACAGGCTCTGTAGATTGATCACTTGATCCAGGTTGACGTGTCTCATTACGTGCGGCTTGAGGGCATTTTAGTACATTAAGTGTGTAGCTGGAGTGTCAAATGCCATGTCTGAGGGAGCACATAGGAAGAGCTTCTCATATACACGTGTGAGTTCCTTTACTGTGCCTGTTTGAGTTAGATTCTTTACTTGGTG
Source organism: Entomophthora muscae (assembly GCA_014839935.2). Taxonomy (NCBI): domain Eukaryota; kingdom Fungi; phylum Entomophthoromycota; class Entomophthoromycetes; order Entomophthorales; family Entomophthoraceae; genus Entomophthora; species Entomophthora muscae. The sequence goes on along the minus strand of QTSX02007587.1, from coordinate 5,888 downwards.
TATGATCATGAGTTTGGTGTCCTTCAGCACAAATCTTTCCAAGAAGGCTTGTTTGAAAGCGTCCCAATCTTTTACGGTGTCTTCCTTGTGCCACTTGTTGCACCAGGTGCTTGTGTCATGTGTGAGTTAGATAGATATCCCTGCAATCCAGAAGCGTTGTGGGCATTCCATTTGGACCAGCTTGCTTTGGGCAGATTGTTTTCAAGCTGCGGTATTGTTGTTGTTGGCTCCAGTGAATGGTTACAAGGCAGCACTTTGAAGTTGTTGGGCTACGTAGGCTGGCATCATGCCCTCATCTTTGGCTTGAGAAGTGGTGATAGGAGTTTGGAAGAACCCTTGCGCCAACAGGGCGTTGAAGGCAGAGACTGGTATAACCAGGTTCTGGTATAGTACAAACCCTTCTGGTATTTTGGTATCTGGTGTGTATGGCGTCCAGTCTACTGGGAGGCCAGACATGATTCTATTGTAAATTTTTTGAATGCAGCAAGTACAGGCAAGATTTTGAGGGATAAGATAGGAAGGAAAATCTACTTCTGCTACCAATGTTGTAACTGTGCTGTTTTAGCAGAGTTACAAGGGGAAAATATTTAGAAACTAGATAATAATCTTTATTGGGAGATATTAATTATATAGTCATTGTGGATCAAGGATAACAGGAACATGATTGTGTTGATCACACAGTTGGATAATGAAGGGGGTGGCTTGATCCTGATAATGAGTTAAGCGCCAAAACAAGACATCCACTGTGAAGAATCATCATTTGTTCATGTTGATGGATTTGGTAATTCAAGTTGACTTCCTAGTTTGGCTACAGGTCACTGGAAGGTCAAGTTGCAGGTCATAAACTTGCTTGGTTGGAACATTGTTAGCAGGTTGAGTCTGCTGTTTTAACAATGCCTTTATTTAAAATCTTGTCCCATATTGGGCAAGGCCCCACAGTTAACCAAAATTGCCTAATAAATTAAGCTCTCTACATCCCTGATCAACAATTCTTAACAGTAGTATAAATTAATTGGGATACTTATGAGGTACCAACAGAAGGGCTAAATAGAAACAAGACCAGAGCAACATACAAGCAATTTTCACAAACAAAAAACAAAATAAAGTCACACAGGATACTTAATATGTACATCCTAAAATAAAAAGGGCATATTTTAACAGACAATCAATATCTATTCAATTTGGGAACATATATATTTTTACCAATTTTAATAGTGTCAAAACAGCAGACTTGATCCACCAACAAGGTTCCAACTAAGCAGGTTTGTGACCCACAACCTGACTTCCCAGTGACCTGTTGCCAAACTAGGAAGTTGACTTGAATTACCAAATCCATCAACATGAACAAATGATGATCCTTCATAGTGGATGTCTTGTTTTGGCGCTTGACTCATTATCAGGATCAAGCCACCCCCTTCATTATCCAACTGTGTTATCAACATAATCATGTTTCTGTTATCCACAATTCACAATGACTATATGATACCTATCTCTCAATAAAGAATATAATCTAGTTTCCAAATATTTTCCCCTTGTAACTCTGCTAAAACAGTACAGTTACAACAATAGTTCTTTATTTAGGTATAATGGTTTTAAGAACTAACCAAATTGGGACTGATGATTACAATAAAAGCCGGAATATAAAATTTTAAAATTTCTTATTTCAAGGATTTTTAAGTGTTTTATTTTACTATAGTTTTTGCTAGCAACTCTGAACTCACCATCTTAAGGAGCAATGTAACAGTCAGGCCAGTGTAATTAGACATGAAACTTGGTATTATGAAGCCCCTATTTACACCCAGATATTTGATATGGGTAAAAATGAAGCTATATCTGTCTCCTGTCTCAACTGGGATCACTATGTTTGAGCATCATAAGGTGGTCAACTCTAGTATACTAATTAACTTTTTTCTTGTAGGGCAGCAGCCAAACAGCCATCCAGGAAAGTGTATTAGTTCCAGAACTATTAAAATCTGAAAATCAACTGAATTTAGCTATAGATAATTAGCCTACAACTTCTGTAACTCCTAAAACAAAGCACCAAATCATAGAGGGCAAAATTATACAGAAGATTATGACATTCAATCAATGTGGACTAACCTGGGACAATATCACAATCCCGACAAATTTTGCCCTGCCACTGTAATGCAGAAAGTCAACAACCATTTAAACCAAGGAAATTCTGCTAGGGCAAAGAAGAATAAGGTCACACCCCAATAAAAGATCAAAAAAGAATACCTTATCATTCTTGATCTTCTGCAGAGGAACCCCAAGATGCCTTTTACCCAGGTCAGAAATCCCCTTGTCTATCACAGCATCTGAGCCTTGTGCTGTAAAGTGAAACTCTGAGTGCATGGAGCAGTTTATTGTGTATGTTTTTTATGTAAAAACAAAGGAAATCATTCAAATGACTTTGTGAATTATCTGTACAGCCTCACTCTTATAGCAATTAACACCAAGTGACAGTGTCACAAGTGACAAACTCATGTTGACCATGCTCATAGGAAAGCCTCAACTACAGGATTTGAACCCTGATACCCTGAAGGCCGCCAGCCCGCAGGACCAGCTGCCTGGCCACCTGCAGATTTCTGGGCTCAAACCAGAGCAGAATTAAACTTTGGGGAATCTTCTAAGGCTTGATGAGCAGAAATTACTTACATCAAGGCCTCCAATGCCAAAGGTCCCTGTTAACCCCATTAATGAGAGGGTGGGCCAATCCAAAGATCCTGGAATAACCTGGGCCTCCACAGAAAGGTAAATAAATAAACTTCCTGTAGACCATGGGCCACCCAAAGATGACCAATCCCACAACCTGACAAGGAAATTCGAGTATTATCAGTTTGAACCAGCCAATGAATTAACTCCCACAACAGATGCTACCAAGGACTGGAAAACCCTGGTAGACAGTAACACCAGGCCCAAAAGAATTTGTAAAAGTTTACCCATGGCAGATGGGCAATACTTATACCCTGGACCGCCAGGAAGTTGCCCATTACCATTCTTGCAATATAGTGATATGAACCTTTGGTTCAACCAGATCATACCATACTTGTTATTAGTTTTACTTCATCTACAGTCTACTCCCTGCAGCCCTGTTCCCCGTGCCCACATACCCCAAGAAACCGCGGACCAGCTGCCTGAACTCTATTGTCCATCAGGAGCTCACTTTGGCCCAGTACATTTCACTGAATACCCACCCAACCTGGAATATTTGGAGTTCACACTAGAGGAAATCCTAATCTACAACCCAGAGGCTAAAATTAGAGAGACGCAGACCATTTAAAGAGAAGGTATCAAATTCACCATACCTCCTCTGCTATTCCGCAATAACTACAACTACCTGCCTGCGTATTTGGTCCCAATGGCGCTGCCTCTCACCCCGCAGCCCAACCACCCACAAGAATCTGTTGCAGTCAACAAATCCACTTCCACCCAGATATCTGGAGTGATGTATATCACCCTCACTGGCTTAATTGACTTGATGGTACCTACAAGCAGACCTTGGACTCTCCTGAGTAAATTGTTATCTTATATTGTAAATTTAGCACCAATCTTGTGGTAGGCTCTTCCTGCTGGGCCTGCGGGCCGTCTGCCTGTGAGTTCCCAAGACCCCTCCACAGGCTGGATCCCTGACAGATAGACTTTTATATCTAATGCTTTATTTTTATATCATATTATAAGTTTTTATTGAATCTCAGGATTATAGAATCTCAGAAAAAGAATATCACCAGAGAAATGAAGACTTCAAAACAAAGGACATGTATTGATTAAATTTCATTTATTTTATAAAAGGTATTCAACCACTACATGAAAAGTTCTAATTGCATGTATGGCTATAAAAACAGTCAAATTCTTGGAAAATTACTTAATTCACAGGACTATATGAATTCCACATATCAAGTTTTTAAGCCACCAGATGAAAATTATACACATGTAGGTGAGGTGTTTATGAGCTGTTGTCTTTCTGGGGCCCTATAATGTGAATGTTTATTTAATACCTTACTGTTGCAAAGAACAGTAGAAAGGTGGTGTGTACAGTTAGAATTTTTTATGAATATGACACATGAATTGAATGACAGGTGTTGTGAGAGAGGGGGTCTAAAATAACTAAGTTTGGTCTCATTCTGACCAGAAAAATCACCAGAATACCATTTGGTGAGCCACTAAAATAGCTGCTCTAAAGGGGGGACATAAAGAGGATACAGGAGATAGCTGAGGGAAGTATGTGTTCAAACCCATCCACTTTAGGCCAACAAGCAACCAAGGGGTGCAAGAAGAAACACACTCTACAGCCAAAGGTGCTGGGTGGGGATTGTGATCATTCCCTTTCTGATGGGAAGGAGAGGGTGCCACGGGTTTTCTAATTGGAATAATGTCCAGATCAAGTCCAGGAGAATATGGTATCATATTGTTGTATGTGAAGCCTTTAAAAAGAGACTCCCCAGAGGAGATAATGTTCTTCAAAAAGTGGAAGATGCTAGAGGGGTCATCACCCACAACACACACAAGGAAAAAATCCAGGACCAGAGGTCAGGTGATGTAGACAAAATTAGTAACAAAGCTAGGGCCAGGTAAAACACCACAAACTTGATAACAGGGAGTAGCATTTTTGAACTCCCTAGGAAATTTGAGGTTCTTAGGTGGCTTTCTTGACACTAAAACTTATATAATTTAACTTAGCAGAGGTTGCTACAAGAAGCTATGAAAATTTAGAAGGCTTCAGGAGCCAGGGCAAACTTTAATAAGATTGTGATTAACTTTGACAGATGTTAAAGTGAAAGCAGGGTTGAAAGCAAGCAAAAACCCAAGGGATCCAGAATTTAAGTAATATTTTATAAGAGCTACTAATTTAATTCTAGGTTTCAAACTAGCTTTTTGAAAGCGTAAAAGCAACAGGGTTGGGCTATTCACTTAGGCTACTTCTAGGGAGTTCAGGTAGGCTGACAGGAATGAGAAGATCAGCAGGAAAGTGAGGAAATAGAGTATTTTTACTAACAATTTCAAAGATTCAAAAGGAAAGAACTCAATATTAGAATCCAGAATTTTAAATAAAACTTTAAACAGTATAGCAAAACCCTAAGTTTATTTAAAATTTTGTAAAAGAATGAGCAAGCAGGGGACCAAAAGTCACATGTCTTACTTTAAGGAAAGGTACTTGGATTTTCAGGGTCACCTGACCCAGGTAGAGAATCTAATTGGTCAGGAGAAAAATTTGCAGAGATATTTCAGGCAGGGTTGGAGAGTTTCCCATTAATTTCTGGTTTGATTTCTGATTGGTTGCCGCCTAAGGAATGCTTCAGGGGAACATTAACTCCAGCTGGATTAGATTTTGTTGGTTTGGCAGAAGTGAACCCTGATTGGTTATCTTGCAATTGCTTCAAATGTGAACAAAACCAAGTCAGCAAGTAATCAAAATTGATCAGGGATTCTTTCCAGCCTGGAACAGAAATCAGGGAGTCAAAATATGTCACCTGAGAGGGGTAAGCTAAGAAAAATCTCTTGTAAATTGTGTATGCTAAATCATTTAGCAAATTCAGGGGTTTAGCAGGGATTTGAGAGGATTTCTTGGTGCAGCAGGGAAACATTGTCCTATCCAAAGCCAAAGGGAGAAGTAATTTTATAGGTGTCACTATAAAGCATAATGAATTTTTAATATAGGTTGGCCTCTTTGAATATTTTTTGTCTTTGGGTAAGACAAGGCTTGTCATATCTTACTACATTGAGCAAAGAGCTGAAAATTCTGAAGCTGTTTGAGGCAAGCACATTATACATGAGGCTAAACTCTTTGTGGTAGTGCACTGATGTCAGGGATCCAGTCTTGGGCAGTCGGCCTGTTGTTTCCAGGGGTGACCCAGGTCGGGTTTTTTGCGGGCAATGCCCACCACAAG
>QTSX02007586.1:0-15804 GCA_014839935.2 Entomophthora muscae | reverse complement strand
ATATTCAAATAAATATCCAAAAAAATCAATTTAATTAAAAAAGGCTATCCCGCAAAAGTGATTCAAAATTTGGACCAAGGATTTGACAATCCCACATTTTTACGTTCAGGTTCTGAATTTACAGTATGCAGCACTCAACTCCCTGGTACTCAACAATGTGTCAAGTACCAGGGAGTAAAACTTACCACAGTTGCCAATATCATATATTGTCAAAACAACAGGGTTGACCCGCAGCAAAGTTTTCATAAGAGACCCCATGCCACTGTTGTGGTGATATGTAAATACACTTGCATTTAGTGTACCACCTCAATTCCTACTCTGCTAAAACCAATGTATTATTTCAATATATTAGTGAAATGCAATCACAATTCTTGCATCAGATAAGGAGCGCCTTTTAGGAAATCTTCAAATATGGAATTAGGAAAGAAGAGAAGTATATTTTATTGGATAATACTTTAGACTTATATAGACTTGACTGTGGCGGAGATTTAGTTGGATCAAACCTAGGGGTTGGTCATGTGCAGGATGGGTTCAAGTCACTGGATACTTGTACAATCATGTGATATTGCTTGGTTACCATTCTTGGTATGTCAAAAGGTATATTGGAAGGGCACCAAATTGGGCGATGGCTGGATGTTAATTAGGTTGGTGGTAGCCAGAATGCTTGTACATCCAGACCCTTGACACCCCCTTAAGGGGTTACTCTGGTGCATCAGGAGGGGGCTTTGTTTTCACAGCTGCCGCCTGATGCTCCTGGAGCTGTTTACTGGCATGAACTTGTCTGGTCAAGTGTTCTCCTTTACTGAGGCAGAGACGGGTTCTGTGATATTTCTTGACAATTGGGGTTTTGGCACCTTGGAATTTTACTAGAAAGGTGTTGTGATCTGGTCTGTACTTGATGATTCTTCTTGGTCCCTGGTGTACTGAGTCTAGTTTCTTTCTGTTGCCATCTAGAACCCAGATGGGGGAGTTAATGGGAAGTGGTTCCTCTGTGGAGGTTACCTTTTGTGTTTTGAGCCTCTTTATTTCTGCTGTTTTAGCTTTGAGGTGTATGTGTTGTAGATTTGTTACTTGCTCTACTTTGGGGGGTTTCCCCGGGGGGATCTTTATGTATGGCTGATTGTTGTGGGTGACTATCTCTGGTTTGTATCTGTATGTTAGTTCAAACAGTGAATAGCCTGTTCCTTGATTGGTGCAGACTCAGGATACTAGTAATGCATGTTTCACGTATAGTGGCCATGTGTCTTTGGCTTTGCCATCCATTATTTTCTCTAGGGTCCTGATAAGGCTGCCGTTGGGGTGTTCCACTCTGCCGTTGGCCTGTGGCCTGTATGGAGAGGTTTTGGAATGTTTAATATTTTTGGATTTTAAGTTGTTGTTTACTACGTGGCCTGATAACTCTGTTGCTCCATCAGTTATGATGTAGTCTGGAGTGCTGTAGTTGGCTATGATTGCTTTGTTAATGAATCAGTTGATGGTTTCTGCTTTATGGTCCTTTGTTGCCCAGAAGATGGGCTAGTGTGTGGCAAAGTCAATAGCTACAATTAAGAAACATTGGTTTGTTTTTGTTTCTGGGAAGGGGCCCACTACGTCTAGCCCCCAAACCTTGAAAGGTTCAGGGTCTGGTACTGGGTTAACTGTTGGCTGGGGAGCCTTTGTGCTGGTGTATTTATTGCACACTGTGCACTTTTTCAGAACATCAACTATATTCTGTTTGAGGTTGGGCCACCATACTATCTCTTTTAATGTGAGGTATAGGTTGTTAGCCTTTGTATGTCCTAGTAGGCGGTGATGTCTTAATATGGTGTCAACTCTTTGTGCAAGTGTAATGTACGGGACATGTTTGTTCTTAATTATTTGGTATACAGTGCCATTTGATATATGGAAGTGCTTTTTGTTCCTTACTAATGTATTGTGGGTCAGTTGATGTGTTGAGGGGTCTTTCCCTTTGGTTTTATACTCAGTGTTGTACAGATTTGGCTATTCAGGGTCCAGGTGGTCAGGGTGATCCTCTCTAGGCTGACATAGTCTAGAGAGAGCATTAGCCGTGACCAGCTCTGCCCCCTTTTTGTATTGGATGTCTAAATTAAGCTGTTCCAGCAGGGACATCCATTTGGCTTGTTGCTGTGCAAGTGCGTTCTGAGTTTTGAAATAGATTAAGGATTTATGGTCAGTTAGTACTTGAACGTTTAAATGTCCTTCTAGATAAAATCTCCATTTCTTGCATGTGCAATATATTGCTAGCAATTCCTTATTGTGTATTGGGTATCTCTGCTCAGTGTTGGTCAGTTTTCTGCTTTTGTAACATGCTGACAGGAAGTCTTGCTGCCCTGGCTGGCAGATGCTCAGGACTGCGCCAATGGCGGTGTCACTAGAATCCGACTCGAGCTCATAGCACCCATTATTATTAGGGTATTACAAAATTGGTGCTTTGATCAAAGCTTGTTTTAGTAATTGGAAATTCTTGTCACATTCTGGTGTCCAGATGAATTTCTTTTTGCATTACCCTTGGTTAAGTCATTGATTGGTGTGGTTAGTTTCCTGCAGTCTTTGATGTATTTCCTTAGGTAAGCTATCATACCGAGAAAGCATCTAACTTGTTTAACAGAGGTGGGGTGTTGCATATTATTTATGGCTTTTTATTTTGTCTGGATCTGCTTTGATGCCACCATCAGAGACAATGTGGCCCAAGAACAGGAGTTCCTTTCCATAAATTAGCACTTACTTGGTTTTGCATAAAGTTTGTGCTTTGCGAGTTGATTGAGTGTCTTGCAGACATGTGTGAGGTGTTTCTCTTTTGTTTTTGAGAATATGATGATATTGTTAAGGTGCATAATGTATTTTAGAGACCATTTAGTGCTTGGTTCATCATGGTGACAAACGTTTCAGGAGCGTTGGTCATCCCAAAATTCATTACCCTACTGTCAGGAACCCATCCGCTTGGAAACATACCACCCAAAAGGTGTATGGCCGCAGATGGATTCAACCCAGTGATTAAAGAACCAATTGGAATGGAGACCATCCCCATATGGAACAATTCTCCAATAAGACAGTATCAACACAATAGGGAATTGAACCTCCCCAACATGAAGTAAGCTCCAAGATAACTTAGAAGGAAAACAGAAGCCAAGGGATGAAATAAGGAAGGAGTGGACGGACTGGCCCCCATGACCTGTGGTTCCTCTGTGATGGGGGATTCTGTGACAGTGGGGTGGCGGTGTACCATATGCCTGGTACCACTTGGCGCCACAATTTGTCCAGGTAATTGGGAGGAGGTGAACCAGAATCTGCTCTGGTTCTAAAAGATATGCTTGCTGTAAGGGACTGGACAAGGAGCAACCAAACCAACCATTTATACCCAAATGATCCCCATTGGGATGACTTGAGTAGCATCATGGTGTTTGATTTCAGGAATGGAGAGCAGGCAAAAGAATAAATCAAGTAGGTAAGGAAATTGACTTTATTGATTGAACAAGTAAAAGATAATAATTTACCATCATTATATAGCATGAATGCTAAATGATAGTCTGGAGATAAAAATAAAGGAGGCCAATAAGTTGGAGATGAATTGGGGGAAATTTGGAGAAAACTGAAGATCTTAAGCAGTTGGAGATTAAGCTAGAATTATTTGCATTATTGATCAAATTAAACTGACCTCAAACACATTAAAACAATAAAAACTTAATAAATTTGCCTTTCAGGCAGGAATAACACAGGAGAACCCCAATTATTTCCCAGTGTTAACTGGGGAAAGAGCACAAGGACCAACAACAGAAACAGAGGCCAAAAGAGAAGTCAAAGAGAGAGCAAGGTTGAATTGGTTATCAGCGTCATCAAGGACCTTAAAAGAATCCGATAAAAGGATTGGTGTAACTTATGATTGTCTGGATTTGTTAATTGAAGGTAACAATTTGCTTTTATCTAAACTAACGTTTTCATCAATTCAAAAGTTGAGAAGAACAGCGGGAGACCTGGGCTCAAAACCCGGTGTTGAATTTCCTGTATCCAGAGCTATATTGAAATCAACAATTTCAGTTAAAATAGAGCAGTAGCTACTAACTAACCCAATCATTTTAGGAGACCAAATTAACCCCAGAGAAGGGGTTATCTCTGCTGATGTCCCCAGAGGTAAATTGTTGTCAGTAGGGTCTGAAAGAAAATTCCTGACACCTACACTCAAAGGATCTAAGTTGTGTACGGAACACAGTTTTTGGTATGTCCTTTTCCTTTACTTCAACTTGGTTGTAACCTGAGGTGAGGTCAATTTTGGAGAAAAATTTGGCTCCTGAGAGTCTTGCAAACAGATCCTCTATAAGTGAAAGAGGGTATTTATTCTTTACTGTGCTTGCATTTAGTGTTCTGTAGTCAGTTACTAGACGCAGAGTTCCTTCCTTTTTTCTTTACAAAGAACACTGATGCCCCATGGGGATTCAGACAGGCAAATGAATCCTTTTGCTAGATTGTCCTCAATGTGTGTTTTGAGGTTTTGGGTCTCCATGGGAGAGAGTCTGTAGAGGGGTGCAGGTTTGGGCATGGCATTACATAGGTTGATGCCATGTTTTACCTCTTGTTTGAGGAGTAGCTTGGTAAGTTCTTCCTTGAATACATGAGTGTATTCATTTAGGAGTGCCACAAGTTCTGGGCATTGGATTTTTGTTGTTTGCATGTTATTGAATTCAGTGTACCTCATTATGTGGAGGGTAATATCTTTGGTTAGATGTTCTGAGCCATCTTGGTTTATGACCTGGACAAATACTGTGTCTCTTAGAATGAGGTCATTGGGTTCTTTGAGGAAGTTAAAATTGACTCTGTTGCATTTGATGGTCATGGTTTTTGTTTTCCAACATACACTGGGGTTCACTTGGGTGAATCAGTCCATGCCTACTACAATGTTTTAGTTTATGTTGTTCATGACAAGTCCTTTGATTGACATTTGTATGCCTTGGAGGTCCATTCTAAAGGGATTTGTTTTGCCTTTGAGTAGAACCTTTGATTTATCTGCCATTCTGGCGTATTTGAAGTTGGATTTGACAACTGGAATTTTGTACTTGGTTATAAAAGGTTTGCTAACCATAGTGTGTTGTGCATCAGAGCCAATAAAATTTTATGTGTATGTGATTTTTAAGTGCATGGGTAGACAGGAAGTTGTGAGTGATCTTTAATTTTTATGTTCATAAAAATGGAGGATTGCGGGACACAGGGGATGTGAGCAGCAAAGTTCCTGCCTTGGTACAGTTTCTTATCAAGTTGGGGGGAGACAGGGGCACTTAAGCCTGTTCCCCCTCCTCTTTTCCCTGTCCCTCTGTTTTGAGACCTTTAAGGTCAGAGAATGTGGGGTCAGATTCATAGCAGGTTTCTATTTCAGCATTGTTAACTTTGGCAGTGTCCTCTTTCTTGGGACAGAAGTGGTTTGCGCTTTGGCTGCAATTGTTATTGTTGCAATTGGAGTTGCTGTTGCTATGGTTGGTGTTCTGGACTTTATTGCCATTGGAGTTTTCTCTGCCATGACGTCTGAGGAGTGATTGCTGTTGCGTGCAGCATATTCCATGTTTGCGCATTTTTTTGCATGCTTGGCTTCTGCAATGAGCGTGGGCATGGAGGTGTTAGCCTCTGGGTGGATGAGGGCAGCAACAGAGGGTTTCATTCTGTTGATGAATGATATTCTGGTGTGTACGTTGTCAGCTTGTGCTGGGTTTTGGATTTTGCAATGTATTTCCTTGAATTCATTGGGATAAGCTGCAATAGTGGTCTTCCGAGGAAGATCACTGAGCTGTATTGCAATATCTTGGAGGGATTCAGTGACACAGAAATTGTGGGTGATGTCCACTTTGAACTCTTCCCAGTTGTCAAGCTTGTTTTTAGTTTGTGAGCCAATCCAGGTGGCAAACCAGTTAGCTGCGGCCTCATATAGGTGCTTGCTGGCTTCCTGGACTCATTTTGCATGGGGGATGCGGCTGGCACAGAATTTTTGCGGCTGAGTGGTCTAGCCAGTTGATGACGTTTTCTTTGTTTTTACCAAAGAACTTGTCAATACCAATGTATTTGGTGTTGGTAACTTCACCTGTGATAGGTGGTTGTGTGTTTGTTTGTGGTTAAAGAGAGCAACTGTATTGAATTATCTTGGCACATGCTTTGGGCATGACCAGACCTTTGAATATGGTGCATTCACTAGGTATATCTTTGTCAATGTTGTGGGTGTGGAAGTGAATTTTCCAGGTCTCCTGGGATGTGGCCTGGTCGAGTTATGTGAGCGAAGGTGGGCGGGTTTTGGTCAGTCATTTTCTCTTTCATGGGTGTGGTCAAAAACCAGTAGCTGCTATCAGTGATAAGGAGCGCCTTTTGGGGAAGCTTCAAATATGGAATTAGGAAAGAAGAGAAGTATATTTTATTGGATAATACTTTAGACTTATATAGACTTGACTGTGGCGGAGATTTAGTTGGATCAAACCTAGGGGTTGGTCATATGCAGGATGGGTTTGAGCCACTGGATACTTGGACAGCCATGTGATATTGCTTGGTTACCATTATTGGTATGTCAAACAGTATATTGGAAGGGCACCAAATTGGGCAATGGCTGGATGTTAAGTAGGTTGGTGGTAGCCATAATGCTTGTACATCCAGACCCTTGACACACCCAATCTATTAATTTTGTTGCTTTTGACCATCTATAAAAGCAAGCAAAATTATCCACTATCTATATCATTCAATAAAGTCAAGGTTGACAGACATTTAAATCCTTCAAACTCTTACCTAGTAATTATTTACCTATTTTTATTGTCTGTTGCTCAAGAAAAGCTTAAGACACCCAATAGGAAAAGGTCCATACTTGCTATTGTAAGCTTTCTGACGGGAACAGAGAAGGATGCTATTTGAGATCTCTATGACACCACTCAAACTGGCTTCCACACTACTTGGAGCCAAATGCAGAAGTCAACTTATTCCCAAACAAGGCAACAAGAACCAGTGATGATCTCAACTTGGTGAACAACTCAATTTGGTGTCTGAATTGTTACAAGGATCAAGCCATCCCCTGCCCAATCCAATTGATTGATTGTCCCAATCTTGTTTCTCCTAAAAATGATCCCCTCAAACTATATAAGCTGTTCATCTCAATAAAGATAAGGATCTAGTTTCCAATATTTTCCCCCTTGTAACTTTGCTAATACAGCACAGTTACAACAATATCAAATAATAATCTTGTAGTGTATAATCCTCTCAATAAGGACATTAATCAAAGGATTATATAGTGTATAATAACTTTATGTGTTGATCAACAAGGAAAACTTTATGCAGTATTTAGTCTTGTTTATAATGAGTGTAATGTTTAAGCTGCTCCCTTGCAACCAATCTCACCCCTTTCATCCAATAAAAATCCACTTGAGCCCTCTATTTTTTAAAGGTTAAAAGTTTGCACAAAAGATCAGTATAAGTATAATTAGAATCAGGAATATATCATGCACCAAATCAAGCTAGCTTATGAGGAGAATATTCCTTAAACTTGGCAGTTAGTAATTCCTTGTTAGATTGATCTCTTAATGACAATCAACAAGTCACATGGATAGTCTCTAAGCTGTATCGGTGTAAATCTTTTATAAGGTGCATTGTTGTAGTCAATTTTAAGTTGCTATTTTATAGGTAGTAGGATTATGGGTTGATAATACTACTTGAACTCAACAAGAATGATAGAACTGTGGAAGAGATGGTTTTCCTGAGGGTTTACAAGATATTCTTTGATTTACTATATCTAATAAGAATCAAGCTATAGTCTATTTTCAAAGTCTTTATTTAAAATAGCTTCAAGACAGATGCTTATAGTACTTTGGTAGTGCGTTCCTTAGACTAAATGTTCAAATGCGTCCTAGACTGAATGAAATACAATCTGGGCTGACTTGAATGTGCTCATTCAACCACTACGAAAATAGCAGAATCTGATTTTAGTTTTGTCGCATTTAGATCAATCCAGATGGATCCAGCAAATAACTTACGTTGCACTTCGATATGCTTATTTTATTGGCCACACATCTCTGAATAATTCGTGTATCGCTTGTTTTAATTGGTGCTGTAGCTACGAATGTCGTCAGCCTGAGACTGAGTACTGTCAATACTCCTTTAAAACCTAGCTGAACACATTCAATTTTATTGCCACATTAAAGTCCATAAAAGCATTTCTGTTTCTCTTATACCTTCCCCATACTCCGTTCATTAAAAATGTTCAAAGGTATTCATAAAGTTTTATACAATCTATATGGAATTTCCTTTTTCCCCACGAAATATTAAAGTAAACAAGTTCTGAAAAGTCAATGCATTTCATTAAACCAAAGCCAGTTCAGGCTTTTTATCGAAATATTTATTTTTCATGGGGGACTTTTTTCTTGTGAAGCTTTCAACCCCTGCGAATATTTTATTTAACGCTCATCTCTGAATTAACTCTCCGTTAAGTTACGGTTAAATGGAATGCACAAAAATACGAAGGCTTAGAAGTTAATACTCAAGAGCCCGTTGAAATGTTTAAAGCCCAGCTTTACTCGTTAACTGGAGTTGAGCCCTCCCGACAGAAATTACTGACCAAAGGAAAATTCCTCAAGGTAATTAATAGCTATGAATCGTTTCATTATCGTTTTTATATTTTGCTGTTCAAAGTCAAAGAATGTGTTTATTTAACTTAAGCTTCTAGGATGAAACTGACTTGACTACGATTCCTTTTCAAGATGTAAGTTTTTTAAAAAAATCACCAAACTTATTTACCTTAGGGCCAACTCGTTACCGTAAGTACAACAAATGCTTGTTACCCAAACATAAATTTGTTAGATGATGGGAACAGTAGGAGAAATAGCAACCGCTCCAATCAAGCCAACAGTTTTTCTTGAAGATCTATCAGAAGCTGAAGTCAATCAAGCTGTATGGTGAATAATGATAGTTAATTCTAATTTAAATAGCTGGAGCTTCCATCTGGGCTAGTTAACCTTGGCAATACTTGTTACATGGTAATTTATGTCTCTTGATAGCACTTATCATATTTAGAATTCTTCTCTTCAACTTCTTCAATCTATTCCTGAGCTTCGGGCGCAATTGGATAGGTAAACATAGTTGAATTCATTGACACCTTCAGCTATTCTGGAGTCACCCAAGATAGCGACCCCCAATTGGCTCTTGTTGCAAGCCTCAAAGACCTTTTTTCTCAACTGAAAGCCTCAGGCGAAGGTCATCCTCCTTTTGTTTTTTTACAGGTACTTTATTGGATTGATCATCTCACAGATTAGTTTCTTCGCATGGCATTCCCTATGTTTAGTCAACAAGAAGGACGTGGGGTTTATTCTCAGCAAGATGCTGAAGAGTGTTGGTCGTCAATTATTACATCCCTCCAGCGCCACCTCAAAGGCAGTAACGGGGCCTCATTTGTGGATCAATATATGAGTGGCCAGTTCAAGGTCAAGATGTCATGCCCTGAAGCTCCTGAAGAGCCCCCAAGTCTTTCAACAGAGCCTTTTCTGAAGTTAGATTGTCATATTTCCAAAGGTAAGTCTTATTACTACCTTTACTAAATGGCAGATGTCAACCACTTAACAAGTGGCCTCTCAGAAGTAAGCTTTGCTTTTTTTGCACTTCTCATTTTTAGAACTTTAGGACCGAATTAGATAAAAACTCCCCGAGCCTCGGGCGGCAAGCACGCTATATTAAGGAGCTGGCCATTGACCGCTTGCCTTTATATCTCCCTGTGACGTTTGTACGCTTTTTTTGGAAACCAGCTGAGCGTGTAAAGGCCAAAATCTTAAAAAAAGTCAAATTTCCCTTTGAGCTTGACCTATACCCACACTGCACCAAAGAACTGCAAGAAAAACTTGATCTAGCTCGTGCCAAAGCTCGCGAGTTGGACGAAGCTGATAAACAAGCTCAGGCTGATGGAGCTGCCAAGCCTACTCCAGAAGAACTCCAACAGGCTTTCCTTCGTCGCCAGCAAGCTATTAACGAAGCTGCACATCCCGATCTAAAAGATAACGCTGGAAATAACTTGTCTGGACATTATCAATTACAGGCTGTTCTCACCCATACTGGTCGAACTGCTGACTCTGGGCATTACATGGGGTGGGTACGCCGCGAGGGGTTCCCAAATCAATGGTTTAAATATGATGACGACAAGGTTAGCATAGTTGATGATGCCGCTATCAAGAACTTGGATGGTGGTGGTGATTGGCACATGGCCTATATCCTTTTATATGGCCCTGCTAGAGGTTGATCCAAATAATATGACATTTAGTTTTTACTCTGTGAATGGCTTTTAGTTTAACCATATATTATGTTTCTATTGTTAAGGCTACTTCAATATGAGTTAATTTAATAATTAAATATACATTTGATTTTGGCTTGTGTTGTAACTGTGCTGTTTTAGCAGAGTTACAAGGGGAAAAATATTTAGAAACTAGATAATAATCTTTATTGAGAGATAGTGATTATATAGTTAATGTGATTCATGGATAACAGGAACATGATTGTGTTGCTCACATGGTTGGATGGTGAAGGGGGTGGCTTGATCCTGGTAATGAGTCCTGCACTAAAACAAGGTATCCACTATAAGGGATCATCTTTTGTTCATGCTGTTGGATTTGGCAATTTGAGTTGACTTCCTAGTCTGGCTTTGAGTGGCTGGGTAATTGAATTGCAGGTCACAAACCCGCTTGCTCAAAACCTTGCTGGCAGATCAAGCCTGCTGTTTTGACACTTGGTTTATAATTGCATGGTTTTAAATTTTTGGAGCTTTACTTCAATGTCAAGTTTGACAGAAATTACTATCGAATTCTGAATTTCAACTTTTTCAAAAAATTGCTAAAGAATTTCTTCAGTTTAATGACAAGCTTGAATACACTTGGCAAGGAGGTAACTTCTGGCAGCTTCAAATAATAATTTGAAGAATGAAATTATTGGGATAATCTAGGCTTATAGCTAGAGAGATTGTGAGAGAGACCCTACTGGAATCAGTGATTGGCCTAAGGTGTACAACTCAGAACAGAATGGGCAGATGCCTGGATGAGTTGAATGGAAATTGATCTGATACCAAACCAGGCAAATGATAGATCAATTGGTTTGGTACCAAATCAGGCAAGGCGTTGGATGTTGAGCTAGGTTGGTGGGGCTGAACAATTCCAGCATCTAAACCCTCAACTCACATGTTTCTGAGGCTGCACATATTTCTTGCAAACAATGTTGCAACCAAGACTTCAAATTCAAAACCATAGCTGCAAAATTGTTTGCAAGTATGAGCAGTCTCAACAAAAAGTGCAAGGAGTATCTGAGCTAAGATGTCTGACACAAGTAGAAAGCATACAGTTAACTAAACAGTATATACAATTTTTATTTTTTTTGCAAAATTCTGCACCTATCTATCTTTGCATAATTGGAATATTAGACTATATTTTCAGGACAGATCTATAGGGCTTATTTTTGGTAATCCAAACACACTAACTACTGTCTCAACAAAAATAACTTTAAGGACAATAAGTTTGCTATAGACTTAGAAACTATTTAACAAAATATGGGATTACCAAACCCAATAAGCATGAGCTGCAATCAGAAGTGTGAGCAGTTCATCTGAATTGAAATGAAGTATTTAATAGCATCAACAATTTGATTAAAAAATTCTGAATCCTGAGTACTAATCATCTAACTTGTTTCAGACAGAACTCATCAAACAGATGAGAATACATGAATCATAAATGCAAGATCCCAATGTATGGTATGATCTTTTTGATTTGATTAATTTAAAGATCACCTGGAATAATTAACAAACCTTAAAGTGAAGGACTGTAAATACAACAACAACAAGATTTCAGATTTGACATGAAGTTAATCTGCAATAAAGTTCATTTTTATTCATATTAAAAAGGAAGCCAAAGGGTTCAGAATAGTGTCAGGATTAACAATAAAAGCCCAGCAACAGAGGGCCAAACTCCCTGCAGTGGTCAATCAGATGGCCTAGCTGACCTGGCACCCTGCAGCCTGTAAGATTTGCAGCTGGGATCCAAAATCAATGGCTTTGAATCTCTACCTGTGAACTCTAAGCATACTCTGATTCCAAATAAGGTAATTTAGGACAATACTGTCCAGAATAGCATAGGCCTTGCAATAACCTGTGGCTGAATGACTTATGACAACGCTGCAACATATGTTGTGATGATTGGCCCCTCTGCCAAAGCTACAGATAAGGAACTCAATAAGAAGCTGCAAATTGCTAAGAAATCAAACCAGTAATCTGCTGACCATTCTTCCTCTCAAAATAATGTAGTGGGGCATAGAAAACCCAAGAAACCTTATAAAAAAATTAACCCAGTAAGAGCCCCCCAACTTCCTGTGCCACATTGTAATGCCAAGCCCCTGGCTAGTCTACCCAGAATTCTAGAAAGCTGGGGCTTAAAGGACTGGCCCCTATCAGGAAAGGTATAAGAGCACCTCTGACTCAGGATTAATATTATCATCATTATGAAATAAAACATATAAGAAAAGATTAGTTTACATATATTATATCCTATATTTTTAGTCTTTCATTGCTTTTACTCAGTGCCTGTTAACCTTTTGCCTCACTCAACAGTCCAGCCAACCCACCCACATATCTGCAGCCCAGCTATTTTAGGCCACTATGCTCAATCTAAGGACCATTAAATTTCACTGAGTACCCCCTAACCCAGACTATAAAGACTTCAATATTAAGACCTTGCTGTTGACTGAACTTCTGAACCACACAAGAGAACCCATATTAGTAAATAGAGAAAGATTTTGACATATCATACAGCCCAAGATATTCAATAATAAATATAAATACCTACCCATTTATTTGATATCTATGAAACTTCCTGTCAGGATTGACAATTCTTCACCCCTGGAAACCTGGTCCCAAGGGCGGGATTTGAACCCTGAATCTGAATTCCTGCAGGCCGCCGGCCCCATGGACCAAGGGCCCGCCTGCCTGCGTTTTTCTGAGATTGAGTCCCCGCAAGCTGAAGCCCCTGCTAAGTCCCAAAGCCAGAATACCAGAGCAGGTTCAGTTATGATGGTGACAGAGGAGGAGCTTCTCAAATTGCCTAATGGAGGCAGAGAAAGTTCCTCTGTGAACTTCATTAATCTGAAGTCCTCTCAGATGACTAATCAAATTCCTCTGCCAAGAGAAATCACAGGCTTTAGGCCCAACCCCGTGACCACAGCCAAAAATCAAGAAAATCAAGTGACCAATTTGGACAGTCTGACCAATGAGAGAGCACCCAGCCAAGGTGCCATTTTGCTGCTCCCACACCCAGGCCTCCTGGCCACCCCCCGTACTTTTCCCAATATTTTGATGAAACCATCATGAGAAATACTGAGTTTGGAGGCAGGATTCTATATATGCCTATAGATTCTGCTCTCAAACCTTATTGTCATTTTTGAATAAAGGTTATATTATTTTGGCTTACACAGCTACTGCCTTATTTTGTATTTGCCATCTATCAAATCAGTACAAAATCTCCTGGCCCTCCTGCCCCTCTGCCCACAGATTCCTGTCCTCCAGGTGCACCCTTTGGTCCTGTCCATTTCACAGAATATCCTCTGAAGCCCAAATAAAAGGACTATACCTAGGAAAGAATACTCAAACTTGACCCCCTGGCCCAGATACAATCAGCTGTCAGATACAACCACCAAGGCCTGTGGATTTTCTCAACTTCCAAGCTGTTTAGAGGAAGATTTAACTACCTTCCCGCCTACAACGTCTGCATGGAGACGCCTATGACCCCAAAACATATGCCTGCTTCCTCCCCAGATCTCCCTACTGACCACAAAGGTAAGCTGTTTGGGATTGTGTACATCACCCTCACTGGGATGATTGACACTATAATCCCGGCCACTGGCCTGTGGTCTTGGGTGGGGAAGTCCTTTTCCTACCTTTTCAAGTTAGCACCTCTCTTGTGGTGGGCTCTGCCCGCAATAACCCCAGCCTAAGTTATCCCTGAGAAACGGCGGGCCAGCCATCCACAATTGGTTCCCTGACACTTCCTTTCATCCCCAAACCCAACCACATGTCTCAAGAAGACCCCACTACTAATGCAACCTCCATTCAAACATTTGAAGTTGCCTAGATTACTCTTACAGGTTTAGTAGACTTCATGTTGCCATCCACAGGCCCTTGGTCTATGTTGGGGTGGTTGATCATGTAAACTATAAAGTTTGTATATGGTCTTGCCCAGTAGGGAGCAAGATTTTAAGCTAACTTATGTAGAGTGCTGGGGTTTAAATTTAAAAAGTAAAATAACATCAGCACAGTTTGTATAAAGACCTTTAGTAAACCTGGTAAGGAGCTATAATTTGATACAAATAGGGTCATTGTAATAACTAATCCTAAATATATAATTAGGTGTTGAATAAAGATTTGTTTGTGACCAAAGAAATGCCAACATTAGGATACTTCTCATGGGAATATCTAAGCATAAAGGAAGTAAGAATTTATTGAATTGCTAAAAGTGGAGACAACAAGCCAAATGCTTCCTGTCTAATTAATTCTATTTTTAAACCCAACTAGCAAAATTTTACTGGGAGATACAAAAGAATTTTTTGACATAATTTAAAGATTTTCTTGGTTTAGAGGAACCAAGTAAATGCTTTGACTAATTTAAAGGATTTTGTAAGTTCTAAAAATAGATATAAAAGGATCTGAAGAAGAAAAAGTGTAAGGAAGATAATTGAGAAGATCAAACTTATAATTTTGGCTTAGTGATTACTCTTTAAATTGTGCTTTATTTATACTTAAAATTTGACAATCTTCCAGCTGTTTGGAGGATATTTAAGAAGGAAAAAGAACATAAAAATTGTGTTTCAATATAGTGGAAGTGTGAGAGATAGCCATCTTCTAAACAGAAGGTGATTAAAGCCCAAAAGCAGTTGGCTGGTTGACTGAAAATAGTAAAATTGATAAGAAACAGTTGCCAACACAAGCAGCATCAAACCCAGGAAAAATCAAATTGTGACAGCAAGTTTGCTGCAAAAAAAGGCAGGTACAAAAATCACAAAAATAAAGGTAATCAAATATTAACTTAATTTACTAATTATTTCTTAAATTTATATAAAAAAGAAAAATTAATCTATCAAGTTTAAATAATGAAATGCCTGCTCTTAGGGAAAGAACATCACATTTTGCGCTAATATGTGGTGGTCCCTACACACCAGCCCATGTGGCTGCCCCACCCCTTTTCCTAGCAACTCTTCTCCCAGGGCCTGGTACCCTGAAAAATAGATCTACATGGATTCTTTTGGGAATCACTGGAGTTCTTAAAAACTCTCCCAGCTTCATTGTAGTACAACAAAAACAATATGTGTACTGTTTATCAAATTAGACATACTTACTAACAAAATTGACTAGATATACATTCCTCTCATTGAATTTATATTGTATTGAACTATTATCATGGTCTCGTTTGCCAAAAACCAAACTAGTAAAAAAATTCCTGGGATTACTGAAACTTTACAGAAGTATGCAGGGTCTGCTATTGTAGCATCCATAGTTAATGATAACTCTCAACTCTCTGTTACAACTGAAGTAATTATAGTTTTATATTTGGTTCTTAGATGAAAAAAGTTCATAGAGAGACAGAAAAATGGATTATTAAAGAGATGCTATTTATTTTTAATGATGAAAGTTAGTACACCAAGGTGATATAAAATTGGTCTACTAAGAGGGTGGCAATTGTGGTGATGATTTAAATAAGGCTCAAAAATTCATGAATAAGGTCACTTCTAGGATTGAAATTGTGATCATATTAATTCTTTATAAGAGGATATGCTATTATGCTA
>QTSX02007585.1:0-15915 GCA_014839935.2 Entomophthora muscae | reverse complement strand
GTTCATTTATTAACTAAATTTTTTAAATTAATTGAATCCTGAATCTCACGCGACTTGGATTTTGTTCAAATCTGAAATCATTTCATTTAAATCTGAAGTATTTTCGGTTGTTCCCATAGCTTTTAAAACTACTGTACGTTGGCAGGCGAGTCTGGAAACTCGGTTGCAACAATTTGATGAGTTTAGAGTATTATATAGTATCATGGGAAGCCACACACTGTCCATGTACATTGTGGGGCCTGTCTGGGTAATGTTCCATTTAGGATCTGAAACGGTTGATCCCATTACAGCATGGATGTCTGATACGGGTGCCACCGATCATCAGGGTGTCTCTTGGGAAGTGGTTCTCCTGAGAGGGAGTGATCGTAGATGCTGCGACGCTAGCAGGGATGATTGTAGAGACCCTGGTACTGTGGCCAAGCTTATGATTCTGGAGGGTGGGTGGGAGCTTTCAGTAGTGGTGTTTCAAATAGGGATGCTTCAGCTCAGCCCTGGCTGGCTTCCGGCTGCTGTAGCTAAAACGGAATTGTAATATATTTGAACATTTTAGAATAAATGTTTGATAGGAGCGACTAGAGCCAGAAACTGGCCGTGGCTGCCTGGGCTTGGCTGAAGCAGCCCTAGTTTCGAATAACCAGGGGCATCGGTTGTTGGTCTCCTCCTTGGGGTTAACCCAACTGGTAGGGGGATGGATGCCGGTTATCGGTCAAGCATTGGGTGTATCCCCTGTGATGATCTGACAAGCGCTGCGCTGGCTGTGGGTGCTGATGGCTATCGTGGCTCAAGCTCGGGTGAGTTGCAGGCTGGCCGGATGCATTGCTGGGAAGATCTACGCTGGCTTTATAACCTGGTGAGATAAACGAGACCAACTCAGTCTGAAACCAAAGTTAGGGTGGATCAAGATGTGCTGTAGTTTGATATAAATTCCTTGGTTTTCAGTTTTGTTTCTGGGCTGAGTTGATTCTGGGTATTTCAAAGGTTATAAAGCTACTGTATCTTATGGGGCTATAGGTCGGAGTGGCTTACCCTCTTTATTTATAACTGTTTGACTGGGATTGCATCCAAATTGGATGTAGGTGCTGGAGGGACGTCTGTCAAAATCAAACTTGACGGTTCATTTATTTGGAAGTGTTTACGGGGGATTAAGTACTTTGGTGATGGGATGGGTACTACGGATCGATTGGGGTGGAGATGATTAACCTTGAGCTGAAATACACTGATTGGTAAACTGGGCTAACAAATGATAAAAATACTTTCAGGTAGCAAGCTGGTATTTTGGATTGAACTAGACCAGCTTAGGGACGTCTCTAAAGCTTCGGGAAACGCTGGCTACGGAGTCCTAGAGGGGTGTCAGATAGGAAGCTAGTAAGGGCTTACCACAATAACGGCGTCGATGCCCATGGCCTTTTGGCGTTGTGCAATGTGGACCTGGTTATTTACTTTGCCGTAGGTGAAACATGCTAAGCCAGCATCGCGTATCAGCGACATGAGACGCGGGGCGTTCACAAGAGGATCGGCTAAGACCACTAGGCCAGTAAGGTTGTGTGCGGAAGCGAACCGAGTGGCGGCGCGCAGAGAGTTGCAGCGATAGTCAGCCATGGTGGAATAACCGCAGTCAGACAGGAAAAATACCGGGATGCGAGCCTGCTTGAGGGAGAGTAGCAAGCAGATCTCGGGGTTGAAAGAGGAAAACATGAGAGGTCGGTTCAAGTCATGATCACCAACCACTTGTAGAATCGAGTCGACAAAGGAGTTGATCTCCAACTCGGAGCCACTAAAGCCTGCCGCCTCAGCTTCATCAACCATGGGGTATTTGAACTCAATGTTAAAGCCAACATGGCGGGGAACGTCGCGGAACGTCTCGGCAAGAGTAACAAACGGTGACTGGATAGTCTCGGGATTGTTGCCTTTGACGCGCAGAAGCATGCGGTTCTGCTGATTTCGGTCAACAGGTCGCATGTCGACACTGTTGGAGCGTCGACGCTCAAGGCTGGGCCCTAACTTTGGGTAAAGTGTCGACTTTGTGAACTTTGGAATAGATCTGAAGGAATTGCTGGTGTGTCAAAGCATGCATAGGGATGTCATAGTCTGACTCGGTAACGGTGAAGTCATGATAGATCACAGGCACACCGTCGCGCGTCACCTGGACATCAAACTCGACATATTCGGCACCCAAGGATGCTGCAGTGATAAAAGATAAAACAGTGTTTTCCCCTACTTGCAGTGATGAAGCGCCAGCAACACGGGTATTGGCCCCCATGCCGCGGTGACCAATGACACGTGTTGATGTAGCAGATACACCATGAGACACTGGTGTTTGTAAGTGAGGATGTGGGAATGGTGTGGCTAGGGATACACTCTACATTGACATGCCCAACTGCCTCCATGCTCGGGGCTCGCAGAAGGGCGACACACTGGCTTGAACGGGTGGGACGAGCCGTATCCATACGCCATGACCCACGCGCGAGTAGCTCGCCACCGAATACGACACTGGAAACGATATCAAAGTTCATCACCACGGGAGAGCCAGGCACTGCATAAACTACGATAGGCTGGATTCTTCTTGCCGGCAAATCAACCTGCGCTAAAGGCTCCGGGGAATGTCCAGACGAAACTATCAACCTCAAATTATGCAACTCTGTGAATAAATCGGCCTCGGGCAGAAACTCAACGGGGTTCAACGGACTGCGACAATCATTAGTGCCTAATGTCACTACCAACGCACATTTGTCAACCAAAGAGGTAAGCTTCCGAGGTGATCGCGGTAAGCTGGGATGACGTGTCAATTCAGATTCATCGTCAACTTTCAACGTTTCCCCCATGGCTATGAAGCCATTGGATATAGCGTACTCGTATGCGCGCCAACCACGCTTATCTTCAACGCTAGGATTTGCGCCAGCCGCTAGCAATTGGCTGCAAATGGTATTGTACCCCTCAGTCGCTACAAGCATTAAAGCAGTGTGCCCGTAGTCATATTCCTTTAAATTCGCCAAAAGGGCAGCCTCGGATCCTGCTCCATCTAGCAGTTCCCGCACGCAATCTTCGAACCCATTGCGTGCAGCTGTGTGGAGTGCGGTCTCGCCGGTCTCGTTCACATCAAACGCGTTGGCACCTGACTGCATTAAAAGCTTGATCAGAGCAGGGTAGCCCAACGAGGCAGCAAGGCTCAGGGGTGATTGGATAAACTGATCTGAAGTTGTCAGCGTAACATTGATGCAGTTGGGGAATAACTTGATGATGGCGGCAAGTACTTCGGAATGGCCTCGGAGAATCGCATAAAACAAGGGACTACATCCTTCAAGATCATACCATAGCTCCGAGATCTGAACCATTCCTTCCTTCTCTCCAAATTTGGCCATGGCCGTGTATAGGTTGGGAAAGTTATTGATTGCAGCATAGTGAATTGGTCGCCGTCCGAACACATCGATATCCATAACTTTGACTTTTAAGCTTGGACAAACCCGCTTGATTGTCTGGATAATGATTTCAAATACTTGTTCGGAATCCTCTCCGGTCAGATGAGCATTCTCGTTCAAATAGTTGCTAGTACCAGAGGTTGTCAAGTCGAAGCGTAGTGGAGAATAGCTCGAATTGAGAAAACTGCTGTTTAACAGCTGTTTGAATCCTGGGTAAGCAGGGACTGAGGGTTGAGGGTCAGAACATCCGAACAGGGCAATTTTGTGGAAAATTGATCGTTCATCGACATCTCGGATCTCTAAAAGCCAAAGATGACTCTCAAGTAAAACTGTGATGCATCTTGGAGCTCGGTAAAAGCAGGCCAATTCGAATATAATTTCCACTACCTATCAGGGCATTAGCAGCGCTCAATTAAGCTTAACCTTTTTGTGAAAAATAGAATCTTCGCTACTTGAGCCAACCATTGCTTTCAGAAACGGGGTTAAATTTTCCACCCTATCACAGGTTAGGATATCTATCAAGACTTTGTGTTTTTCTAACAGGACTTCGCCGTAAGCAGCATATTCCTCTGAGCTCGGGTCAAAGAATCGCAATGTTTTCTGGAGGTCTTGTTGAATGGAATCTGACAAGTCGATCACTTGCTGACACTGCGCTTGAAAGGTTGTTGAAAATAGCTTGGGGAATTCAAAGGCCTGGAAAGCTTTAGCTGTTAACCTTGGGTTCAAGTCCTACCTTTTTTTCGAGATAAGCAGTTTTGGACTCACATTCCAGAAGTTTATCTGCCCTAAAGGAAGAAATAAGTTGAATGTCTGAGAGCGAAAAACTTTAAAAAGGAGGTTACTTTTTAGCTATCTTGACAGCACCTCGGTGATTCATCTCTTTAAACTGGATGAGTTGAAAAAATTGGTACTTGATAGCAAGAAGTGCCGAAAGAAGCGATTTCTGCAGATGGACCAGATGTGCGATTTTGACATGCGAGGAGTACTCTTCAGTGTTTGGAATAAAATCAGCCCCGCCAAAAACATTTAAACTGTTTGCTTTTGACCCATTGGTATTTTTTCCAAGCGCCTCCTCGATCTCAGTTGGCTCGTTAAGCTTAATAGGTACAAACGGAGCTGGGCTGAAGGTTTGATAAAGGTAGTTTTGACGATGACGAGAAATCCTTGAAACTCGGTTTAAAGCCTCAGAAGCCTTGGAGCTGATAAATTTTTCGATCTTGGCTAGCTCTTGGTCTAACTTTTCCTGAAAAACTGCATGGGTAGTTAGTAAAATTGGTTTAAGAGCAAAATAGGTGTATCGCATGGGATTAAATGGTAACAAGCCAAAAGGAAACGCTTGGAAATGCCAAATTCAAAGGATCTTGGAATAAGCAAATTACTTTCTAGCCCACTCTTCCCGGACCCATTAACTGTTCTAGCAGCAGGGATGGCGTCAGAACTCTTATTAGCCCTAAGCCTCTTGAGCAATACTTTCAGCTGCTTATATCCAAGGTAATATCGCGACCATTCTGGAACTTGGTTTTTTGATAAGGCTTTTCCGAATTTCATACTCTTCTCTGAAGAAACCCACGCAAGCTCGCCAACAAGCAGATATGTTCCAACTCCTTCACGGCAAAACACTAAGGCTTTAAAATCAATGCCAGGCCGTCCCAAATACTGCTTGAATCAATGCTACACAACCCAATCAATCAGATAAGACCCTGGGTTCATCGTTTTATCCAATCATAGTTTAATAATTGATCACGAGGACCTACGACATAAATAAATCTGTAGTAGTTGCGATAGACCCACTTATTCCTGCTACGTAGACAAAGTTCACGAGTTTACCCCTAACTTCTGGGACGGCTAAAAGCTTTTCCTTCCATGCGACCCCTTACTAGCCACAAGTAGTTCACAAGCTAACAACTAGAAGTTGAGATCAAATTTTGCTATTGCATACTCTTATCATGTGATGTCAAATTAGAATAAATAGCTATACTTATCCTACAAGGCAATTGGCCGTAGCACCATTGGCTGCCTTTGATGCAACCATTTTACCGGAATGTAATATAAATAAAGCCATACAGGAGCTTATTGAAGATGCCGATAACGAATTGCATCCTGATTCGAATATGTCATCCTGTTATACAAATATTTCACTTGGCTTATAACCCTTACTTGAATAAACAACCCTTTTGTAGCTATTGACGTTAATTACGTCATTGGGTCGCTGAAGCTTTCCAAGTTATCCACGGTACTTGATGCATTCGAATCCATACTCCTTGGCCCATTTATATCCAAAAATCGAACCCTTGATTTATCAGATCCAGCTAATCTGGGGAGGTCACAACTTTTCAATCTAAATTTAGATTTAAGCTGGTTATTTTAACTCAACAGGCTACAGCCTTCCCAACTCATGCTAGACTTCACAATACCGTCTAGCTAATCCAAGCCAAGCTAACTGTACATGATCTTTATTGGACCGAGGAAAATTTACACGGACTTATTTATGCTTACCCCTGCTGCTTGCTATCAAAAGTTGCTGGATTTCTGCCTTCCGCCAATTATCCGAACTTATCCACCCCTCTTAAAAGTGGTTCAGGAAACATTAACTTTCTTACATCTTGCTTTCACGTACAGTCATAAATCAATATTCTCCAACTTATTTATAAGTTATTTAATACTAGTTCAGCCTTTCAAAGCTCTTATTCGACTCTTCATCAGCTTAAATATCCTTGACCTGATGGGCCCTTTCTCAAGCCATAGTTAATGCTGGTTTGAATACACCTTATCAATGCTGCAAGGCAGCCCTCCTTAAGGCTGCTCTAGCCAAGTTCTGACGAGTTTCTGGCTTGGGACACCTGTTTCAAGGAATCACCTTGAAATATTTAACCCTTGGAGGCTACACCATTTCAACTGAGCGGCCCAGAGCCAGAAGCTAGCTGGGGCTGGGCAGGGCATTCTTGGATCAGATGGCGGCCATGTCGTGTAAGTGGGTCTTCTATTCCTTGTGGTTGGTTTAACAGGACGGTTCTTTGGAGTATAGTAGGCTTGCTTAAACACTTGAGTATGTTGAAGACCTAATACACAATTAGTTACTGATAAATAGCAGTAAGTCTTTACCTTCTCTCTGGAGGTAACAACTAAGGTAGTTAACAATCAAGTAATGTAAATCTGCATGTCTTTATTGTGAGATAAGGGAAGAGTTATATAGATGAGATGAAGCAAGGTGATAATTATTGCGCAGTCAGCACAGGTACTTTGGATGCAGAATCATAAGAATTAGGTTGTCAGTGCAAGCACAAGTATGCATATTCACTGCAAAGCTATTTAGGTGCAGGTAGAAAGCACCTTCCATATTGGCTAGGATGTACAGCTATATTTTTAGCTTCATGCATGTCTTGATACAGCCTAATCTATGATATGCAGTTCCATGCATCCTAAAGTATTAACAGAGCCTGTATCCTTAATTAGCTCTGTGTATAAGAAAAGGAAGCATGGACTGGAATAGTTTAAATCATGATGTCAGTACAAGTACATGTGTACGTGTGTACACCTTGCTTTGTACTAAAGCGATGTCATGCCAAAGCTGTGTCATGTCTGTTGTCCTTTTGAATTCAATTTTGTCTCGCAACAGACAATAATAAGGATACATGGGCACGTTAACAACCAGCCCACAGAAAAAACTGTTGATGATAATCCGGACCTGGCTCCATGCGCTAACTCACTGTGCTACAGCTATTACTATTGTGAAGGCTTGTTGGCCAGAGATTGTGGAAAGCTTAACTTATTAGGCAGTTACAAACAAACCAATGAGATTGTTCCAATTGTCCTCATAGCAAATGGGTTATCAATCAGATAAATATGCTCACAAGTGACTGGCCATGGCATCACATGCAAGGATAAGTTACTCCCAGGCACCATCAGTGCTGGAATAAATTCCCAGACACCACCAACCCTCAAATTATGTGCCAAGGCATCAGCACAATTCATTCCAAGCACCAAGGTGCTGCTACATTTAATATCAAGCACCAGGGCCCAGGTTTGAGAAAAATAACCCTGAGGTGCCAGAATTGATCTGGCTTATAATTTGACTCTCACTTCAACTTGAAGTTTGGATGAAGAAGTTTACATCTATACAAAAAGGGGGCCATAGGCTGGTGCACTAGCAGAGAACACCCTCATGCTAGGTGCCACAGTATTACTGATTGTAGCTTAATACAGGAAGCACCCCCCTCTGCCAGAGTAGCAAAAATACTACAGAGCACTTAAATACCCTAGAAGACATTATCAGTGACTATTGATAAGTAAAGAGAGAATCCCTTATATAGAGCGCCAGTAGTTGTCAGGAATATTAGACACTAGTAGTCATGTAACCAACTTGAGTCTAATATGGAAAAAACAGGTAAACATTCCACTATCTAGGCCACAGGGGGTTCAAGTAACGTCTCAAACCAACAAGATGAGAATAATATGCAAAATGAAATCAAAACATAACTTAAAATACGTGATAAAAATATATCATCCAAGCAGATGCCTGCACCCACCGCAAAGATGCCTGCCACGCTTGCCAGCCTCACCTGCAAACCAGGCTTCTTTGAGCCAGTCTGCCGCCTGCCAGCCACCCCTTGCCATTTCATGCTAGCATGTCATGAATGACATTTCAATACTTGTATTGAAAACTTGGGAATCAAACCCCGGGTCTCAGGGAAAGCCTTATGTTGACCAGAGTGGACAGCAAACCGCCCAACTGCCAGTTGGGTCAAACCCTGGACCGCCAGAGATATCTTGCCCCAACCAGGAGGAACAGAAACCTGCCAAGTGTCAAGACTGGAGGTTTGAAATCAACATTGGAAACCCCAGAATTGAACCCTAACCCCCCCAAAGGCTACTCAAGTCACATAAAATGGACGGAAAACCGTCAACCTGTTAATTTGCAGACCTGAGTTGTTGAATTACTCCAAGACCCACCAGACTCTTGAAGAAAATTCCCCAAATAGACATCAGATTGCTATTAACTAAGTGCCACCAAAGACCCAGACCTATGCTGAAGTTGTAGCTTTCCTAAAAAGGTTACAACAAGGCCTCCTGCCAGTCCCGCCAATGATCACCAGCTAATGCCAACCTCCAGTCCAGAATGGGTAATGTGATTTGACTGCTCAGGTGATGGGGTGAACAGTAGCAGCAGAAAAAAACATCACCACTTCTGTTCATAAGAGCAAGCACAACTAGGATCTGCTGCCCGCAAAACCAGAAGCCAAGGGCTGAGCCCTGCCAGTGAGCTGTCCCCAGACCTGAAGTCTGCAAAAAGCAAAGAAGAAAAAACACATGGTATAAGAGCCCAGTGGTATGGGGTTGACCTCAATGTCATTTTCGCTGTGTATATACTTCTGGCAAGTATAATAAACGAGATAAGGGGAAGATTTAAGAAGAGAATTATACTTTAATTGATATGATTATAGGGTATTATATAGTATCATGTGAAGCCACATACCGTCCATGTATGTCATGGAGATCATGGGGCTTATATGAGTAATGTTCCTCTTGAGTCACAAAGCTTAATCAAGTTGTGTTCCATTTAGGACCTGGATTGAGTGATCCCCGTCATAGATGGTTAACTAATAATGATACCACCAGTTTATTGACTGGGCAGTGAATCACTTGGTGAGCCGCTTGGTGATTTACTTGGGGCGTTAATTCCCCAAGAGGGAGTAATCAAAGATGTTGCAACATCTCCCCCTGAGATGCTGACAGGCAGAGCCTTGGGAATTTTCTTAAGAGTGGTGGGAATGCAAGCTTGGTATTGATCCAGTTTGGCGTTGGGGACAGGGAGTCTGGAATTTTGCTGGGCTGTTCTTGCTTTACACAGGCAGAGTTGGTTGTGGTGCATGCGTTTCAGTTCAGTTTGGACTCTGATTCCCTTGACAAGGTAGGTATTGTTGGGATTGACTTCCATGACAATGTCTGGTCCGCGTAATCCTGGGTCCAACTTATGCTGATCATGGTTGATAACCCAGATTTTGTCCCCAACTTGGAATCTTTCCTGCTGCAATGGGATTGCTTCCCTCTCAACTCTTTGGCACTCCATTTCCTCTTGGTCTTTTCTAGTGTGTTGTACATTAGGGTCACTGTCATCTGGCACCTTTTTGGGCAGAGGTAATTGTGGTCCTGCGGTTGTACTGACAAGAGCGGGCTTTTGTCCATAGAAAAGCTCATAAGAGCTTTTACCTGTATTACAGTTGACTTATGTTCTACAGACCATGAGTGCTGTTGGGAGAATGTTGACTCAGGCCTTTGTATTGTTAGCAGATAACTTACTGAGGCCTTCTACAAGCGCGTCATTTAGTTGTTCTACTTGTCCATTTGCCTGAGGGTGATATGGGCTGGCTGTGACGTGTTTTATTCTATTTTTGGCGAGGTAGATGTTGGTGTCAATAGCTTTGAGTTCAGTGCCTCCATCTGTGATTAAGAGGTCAGGCTTTCCAAACTTTGCTATGATCTCCTTTCCAATGAATTTTCTCACATCATTGCCTTTGTGTTCTTTGGTGTCCTGCGCCAAAGGCCACCTGGTTGCATAGTTGATAGCTGCTATGATGTACTTCTTGCCCTTGTTTTCACCAGGAATTGATCCCACAAAACCCAACAACCATACCTTTAAGGGTTGTGTGATGGATACAGGTACTACTGACTTGGGTGGTGCTTTAGTTTGGGCATACTTCTCACAGACTTTGCACTGCTCCAGTACCTCTCTGATATCATCTATCATGTTGGGCCACCAGTAGTGTGTCTTGAGATATTCATGCAAGTTCCTGCTGCGGGTGTGTCCCAGGTCTCTGTGGTATTAGAGGATTGTGTCAATCTTTTGTGTTGACGGGATGTAAGGTATGGTGTCCCCATTTGGAAGTATTTGGTGCAGAGTACCATATACGTTTTTGAATAGGAGTTTGTTCCTGAGGACTTTCTCTTGGATGTCCATTGGTGTGCCAGGGGGAACCCTTCCTGGAGATTCCCCATGATTAGCATGGGCCAGTTGGGGTCACCATCAGCGCAGAGGACATGTTTGCTGTGTAGCCTTGACAGGGCATCTGCAGTAAGCATTTCCTTGCCTGGCTTATATTTGATTTGCATGGTGTATCTCTGTATGAGACTCATCCACTTGACTTGTCTTCTTGACAAGTGTTGTTGTGTTTTGAAGAATATCAGCAACTTGTGGTTGGTGAGTACTTTGAACGTTTGGGCCCTTTCCAGATAGCATCTCCACTTCATGAGGGAGTGTATGATGACTACCAACTCCTTGTCATGTATGGGGTATCTTTGTTTGCTGTCAGATAGCTTCCTTGACTTGTACGCCACAGGGAGGAAGTCTTTATCTGCCGTTTGGATATGGAGTACTCCTCCTATGGTGTAATCAGAAGCATTGGTTTCTAGCTCATAGATTCCCTTGAAATTTGGGTATTAAAGGATAGGGGCGGTAACCATGCGTTCCTTTAGTTGGCAGAAGTGTTGGTCTTGTAGCAGTGTCCAGACAAGCTTGATTGTTTTGCCCATAATGGCAGACAGGGGGGCTGTTAGGGCACCCCAGTCAGGGATAATCCTTCTTAAATAGGTCGCCATTCCAAGGAATGTGTGGAGCTCACTCTTATTTCTTGGGGCTGGCATTTCAGTTATGGAGCGTATCTTGTCTGGATCTGGTTTGATTATGTCCTTGCTGATAATGTGACCAAGGAATGGAAGTTCAGACAAGAAGAAGTTGCACTTTGACGGTTTGGCACTGAGTTGGTTTTCTTCAAGGGTGTGGAGGACCAGGCAGACATCTTCCCAGTGCTGCTTCAGGTTGGGACTGCAAATGATGATGTCATCCAGGTATATAATAGCTCATTTTTCAATGTGTTCTTTAAAAACTTTGTTCATGAAGGTCACAAAGGTACTGGGAGCGTTTTTCATACCAAAATTGAGAACAACACATTCAAAGGATCTGTACTTGGTTCTAAATGCAGTCTTTGGAATGTCTTCAGGTTTTACACAGATTTTATGATAACCTTCAGTCAAATCAATTTTTGTGAAGATTTGTGACCCCCCCAGGGCGTCAAAAAGGTTGTCAATCAGTGGCAGGGGATACATGTTCTTAATTTTGACCTTGTTGAGCGCTCTGTAGTTGGTGACCAGGCAGAGCTCTCCATATTTCTTTGCTACAAAGAAGACAGCAGCACCAAAAGGCAAGTTTGATGGTTGTATGAGTCCTTTCTCAAGCACTTCATCAAGGTAAGCTTTTAGGGTGTTGTCCTCTTGTGGTGTGAGGCAGTAGATAGGTCATTCCTTAGGTACACTTCCTTTGAGATTGATTTTGTGTTGTATGCCACAGTCAGGTGGTAATCCTGGTAGTGCTTCTTGGAAAACAGAGGGGAACTTGTTAACTAGCTGGTCTCATATGTGGTCATTTTCATGTTGAGTCTCTGTACTCTTAAAGTGGATAATGTCATGCCCTGCCCCAAAGGGCAGGTTCTTTGAACTTTTATATTTATTATTTTTGCTCAGTCTGATTTCCAGTATTTTAAATACTTGGAATTTAAATTGAAAGTTAATATTTAAGTATTTTAAGTCTATTACCTTTGTTTTTGGTGCTATTCCTGTTCAAATTGTTGTCATTGTTGTTTGCTCTTTCTGCTTTTATAACTTTCATATATATATTTCTACTTTAGAGGCAGAATATTTTCACTGTTATTTACCTTTCAAAACTCCTGATTACGCTGTTGCCGCGCTCCCCAGCTTCAACTTGCTGATCAGCATATAGTACTGGATTCTGTTTCCCTTTTTCTGGTTCTGGGTTCTCCAACTTCTCCAGTTGCTCCTCTTCTTGGCTGCTTTCTCCTGGCTATCAGTTCCAACCAAAAAGGCTTTTCTCCCTATAAATAAAGAGCTTTTGAAGAGTAGGCTTTAAGCCAAAATTCTAGGTGAATTCATCCCTTCAAACTTTTACAATTTTTTAACTTCAGATTTTTAATTTTAAGAATTTTTTTTAAATTCATTTTTTAGTTTAGATTTTCCTTAAATCCAATGGAAATAGTAAAACAACAAGCCTTAGGCTTGCTGTATCCATTTTTTCCCCTTAAGGAATCTTTCAATAGTTATATGTATCAATTTGCCAATGGAGAATATCCTAATATTGATATTCCCTTAGTTACAAATTGTTCACTATTGAACACTTTATTTTATCTTCTTTGCTTAGGGTTTTTACACTCTATTACTCTATTTGTGACACAATATAGGTTTTTAGCAGGTTTTTGTAAGATCATCTTACAGACAGTTCCTACGTTCTTATATCTTTTAAATTTGAATCCCAATGCTTTGCACGCTCTAGTCTATAACCTTGCACCATTATGGGCAAGATCTTACAGATAAACTCATACATGCAGGTGTCCCAATTGATTTTTCTAAGGTCAGTTTCCTCTTCTGTTTCCATGATTTTCATGAATACATGGTCTCTCATAAGTGTATCAAGGTGAGTGGGGTAAACATGGTGATGCGCTTCTTCTTGTTGTATGGTGAGGGTAGCACTATCCCAGTCAATGTGAGGTTTAGTTTTCCTCATCTAATCCAGGCCAAGTATAACATTGCACTTGGGGATTGGTATGATGGGCCCACTAAGTGTGGTTTGCACGTCTCCAATTTGGGCGCAGAAAGGGTTTGCCTCTTGAGTGACTAGTGTGCTTCTGTTATCTGCCATGATGACCCTCCTGATACTGCTTTGGGTGGTAGGTAGTTTCATGAGGTCAGAAAATTCCTTGTCAACAAGAGATTGGTCTGCTCCAGTGTCAAATAGTGCATTGCCCTGATATCTGCAAAAAAGGAAATGATAAGTGAGGAGCTCATTTCCAGTTTGGGCGGCAAACAGTAGAGGGTTGCTGGAGGGCACTTGAATCATAGTGATTGAATCCACGTCTTGATCCCTGTACAAGTCTTGTAGGTTGGGGGAGGGTGGCTTGCCTAAGCACTCCTCTGATCTTTTTCCTCCTTGTTGGTATCTTTGATACTTGCCTGGTTGACTTATGTAGTATAATTTCCAGTTCAAGGATGGGTGTTGTTGGCTTGGTTGCTTTGCTTATTGGCTTGAGGATCCTTCTTGGCTGAAGGCCTCTCTTTGCATTTGTTGGTTGTGTGTAGATTGTCAGATTTTTGGGCCACATGTTTGCCTTCCAAGAATACTTCTTCAAGGTTCTTGCAGCAGGTCATATCAAACTGACGTCTAATGTGCATGGGAAGGCCATTGTAGAAGTCCAACCAAGGCCCTAGCTTGTTGAAGTTGATGGTGCTGGGGGCTCAGTTGTGTAAGCCTTCATATGCTGCAATGTAGTCCTTGATTGTTCCCGTCATTTTTAAGGTTCAAAGTTCTGTAACAATCACCACATTGGAATCTTTAATAGAGAACTTTTCAAGGAATGCAGTTTTGAATACCTCCCAGTTTTTCTTCTGGTTGGGGTGTTGGGCTAGCCATTCACTTACAAAACGTGATGCAGTTCCTATAACTCAAAGGGCAATCTCACTGACCCAGAGTCTTTGGGGGTAGTCCACTTGCTCAAACTTGCTCTGTGTACTGTTGATTCAGAGAGAGGAGTTTTCCTGATGTAGTCCTGCAAAAGCTCCAATTTTGGCTGTACACAGACATTGTAATACAATATTAGATAAATCAGGCTGTTGTGGTCCTGTTGTGGTTGGCGCTGTGGGTAACTGTAAATTCACTGCCACCTTTGGCCTTGGATCAAACCGCTTTTCCCCGCCGCACCAAAAAAGGGCCAAGAATAACAGCCAAGCCACTTAATTCTCTAGGAGATTTAGCCCATACTGTTGATGAGAGATTTGTCCTAGCCTACCCTGCAGATCTCCCGGCTCCAGTTGTTCCGGCATGAGAAGAAACACTGATCAATTTGGACTATTTGTTGGCATGGTGTCACCCTCTCTTAAAAACTATCAGGAATGCCCAATCAAATGACGCCACATCCAGAACCAGAAAGTCAATTAAATCCAAGATAGTTGAGGAGCCTTCCAGCCAATCAGGTGGAGCCGCAGAAGTTTCTCTGAAACCCTCCAGCACCCCAGGCTCTGGCCAGCAAATTTTCTCTCTTGACCAATCAGATGAAGTATCTGTGGTCATGCGATTCCCTCCTAGTAACTCTCCCCCTTTTTACAATGCCAGGGGACTTTGAGCCCCCTGCTTGTCAATTTTTCAAATTATTAAACTTTGGAATTAATTGCCTATACTTTGCTGTTTTAAAAACTAAGTTGACTCTGTTTTTGAGTCCTCTTTACCCTAATCAAAGTGTTAGTCAGTTTTATCTTAAACTTTACCTTGGTGTTGTTCTTTTCAAACCCAGCTGCCCTTTCAAAGCCTTCAAGCATAGGCCTAGCACTTAATTGTTGTGTCAGTTGCTTACGCTTTCAAAAACCCTGTTTGAACCACAGATCTTATTTAAAATATCTTATAAATCTTACTTTAATTTTGAGATTTTATCTTATTTTTCTGTTTTTGAACCCGCTTTCATCCCTACAGCTGCCCCAAGCTACCTGAAGTTGCCGCCAAGGTCCCCAAGTGGTTTCAGCCAATATCCACCCAATTTCTCTTGTGACTACCCATTCCCTCTAAACTTTTATAATTTGGTGACTTGAAAATTGTACTGTTAGATTCCAAAAATTAAAGTCTTTATAAATATGATCCTCCCAGCTTTAAAATTTGTGGTATTCACTTTGGCGCCGGTGTAATCCTTCTCTGGACCACCTCTCTAAACCTATGGACCTGTATCTCTTCTTTTGTCTGCCTCATTAGAGAAAATCCTCTATTCTTCTTCACCTCCCTGGTGAACTTTTTGTCTCTGGGGAGGCTGTAGTCAAAAGTTTAGCCTGCAATGACTTGGATCTCTATGCAGATGATTTTGCTGTGTCTGCCCCCTCATTGGAGGAAATGTCAGTGTTCATCCCTCCTATCTTAGAGGTTAACCACTCAGTACCTCTCCTAGCACCTTTGAAGTTGTCTCCTGCCCCCAATTGTACACCCTGGTTGCTTGCCAGGCTAGCGCTGATGGGGCTAAATGCCTACTTTCCACGGTTGTCTCCTGTGTCCTCCCTTTGGTCCCCCCTCCAAGCGGCCATCCCAGTACTCCACTGGGCAGCATCCTGGTGGTTCATCTCACCAGGATGAGAGGTGAACTTAGTTAGTTTAGCCCTGCTCTCTCACAGTAACAATCTGCGGGCTTTGAGAGTGTTGTACTATTCAATGGGTATAAGGACGTTGTTGTAGATAACGAGGCCTGCAGGGACGTCTTGTATGTCTTTGTAGTCTCTCCAGCTGTTAGGGAGTACCATTGCTTGGGTCTTTTTCTTAGGAGGAATTTTTCCTTTGAGTTGGTTAGGTATGAATAACCTACCTGTACTACCACTGTTGTGTATACTGTAAATTCAGAACCTGAACATAAAAATGCGGGATTTTCAAATTCTTGGTCCAAATTTTGAATCACTTTTTCAGGCAACT
>QTSX02007584.1:0-16006 GCA_014839935.2 Entomophthora muscae | reverse complement strand
GTATTTTAAATTAAATATTTTAAAAAAGCTAAGATTTTAGGCAACAATTTAATTTCCAACAAAAAACATCATATCAGTTTTTATTATATTTTTATGTTGTTCTTTTTAGAATGATGTCATTTTGTACTAATCAGCTTTCAAGAAATAATGGTATATGAAATAAGATTGTTACTAGCTTTTAATACAGTTTAATTTAGCTGTAAGTCAAAAATGATTAATTTAATACAGGTTTTATATTATAAGGATTAAATAAGATTTATTTTGATAAAATTGTTGTAATTATTTAAATTTATTGATAAGAAAATTAAAACAAAACATTAAAGTGTTAAGTAGCACAGTTAATAGGAAACAGATTAATCTAACAAATAATGACCCATCTGTTGGTTGGATACCAGAATTCCCTGTTAATGCACTAGGCTTTGGATGAAACCCAGGTGCATTTGGTTGTGGCATACAACAGGATGGGTGAATTGTTGTAAATAGTCCTTGATATGTTTGACAGTGCAGAGGTCACAAAAGAGTTGGTCAGGGTTGACCTGAGAGAGGTTCTGAAAGTAAACCAAGGAGTTTTCAGCAGAAGGCTTGCTGAATGAGCTAGGTGTTCAGAGCAAGCACCATTGCCAGCAGCACCAGCGTCCATGGCATGGATGGCACTACAGATGGCGTCCTTGGAAGGGGAAGAGTTGGCGTCCATTTCCAAAGGGGCAGGGGCTTGCAGGAGCAGTGGTTGACCAAAAACAATGGCTTGGGGACGTTGATGTTCTGGCATGAAGTGGATAAGGGTGGGCAGGCCATAGAGAGCGCCTGTTCTTTCCCCAGCATGGGCATTGGCAGCAGTAAAGGCTGGTGCCTGGTGATAGGGAGAAGCAGTGGCAGGAGGCTTGGCCAGGGGCATTCCTCCCTCCTCATTGAAAGGACCGCAGGGGTGGGGGCTGTTGGTGTTGTAAGACATGAGCGCCAATGTTGTAAAAGTTGCAGTAAAGGGTTGCTAGTTTCTAAAAACAGTTAGTCAGTGACCTAATTCTTAATACTATACCTGTTGATGGTATAGTGACAGCCTATGATAGGACAGAAGAATAATAAGGTGTATATGATAAAACTGGTATTTATTTAGATAGTATTGCAGTTATATAGTGTGAGGCAGGGGAATTGCTACCAGAGGCAGGGAGGCACAGACAGAAGAACTTCCCAAATGGAGGAGAGTGGATTGGCACAGCTAGAAAGTCCTACGCAAGAGAACAACTGCTTCCTTGCGTGGCTTTCCTTATGGAGGCATGTGGCAATATTTATGTTGCTCTATTTATTAACCTCAGAAGTAAAGCCTGTGCCTGAAGCGCATTCAAAAGGCGCTTTGAACACCCAGTTTTAGGGCGTTTTAAACGTAGTTAATCTTATTAAAACCATGTTGAGATAAAGCAATCACCCAATTGTTACGTCACTTGATCCCTAAGTGGACAACTTAATGTCTAATCCATTCAGGATCTGCAACAAGAAGGAAGAAGGCCAAGAGAGGGATGTTCATTGGTGTTTTTCTGGCTGTTTCAGCCAAGGGTACATTCTATTATTAGACAAACCCAGATTTCACCAATGGCTACAAGTACAGCCACATCCTTGGTGGATTGCTTGACTACTTGGATAGCTTGAATTCTACCCACCAGGTTTTCTTGAGACACCAGATGAAAGAGATAGCTCCACTGCCCTTGAGGCAATCCAGGGACACAGGCATCAGGCCTTAGTTTACCCTACCAGCCACGCTGACATCCATCTGGATGATTTTGTGTTATTCAACATTGGAGACATACTCTGGGAGTGCTTCCCTCAGGCTATCAATGATTTTTATCTTGGTGTCCTCAACCACAAGTCTCTCTTTGGTTGCCAAATAGTGGCTGACTTGTTTTCTCAAATGGGTTTCCACGTGAACACAGGAAACCAATCACATAAGGATAAGCTCCTCCCACCTTGTTCCACAGCTGTCTACCAACCAATCAAGCCAATGGCAGACAAGGAATATGACAAGCGGTATATGGAAGCCATTATAATAAATCCTCATGCCTCTACTCCCACCACCCCCCACCTGCCAGCCCAACCCACCCAATCCCAGACCCCCCATGTGAGAGAGGGGGCTAAACTAACTAAGTTTGTCTCCCATCATGGTGAAACAAACCACCAGGATGCCGCCCAGTGGAGGACTGGGACAGCTGCTTGAAGAGGGGGCCACAGATAGGACACAGGGGACAGTTGAGGGAAATAAGCATTCAAGCCCATCAACATCAGTCCAGCAAGCAACCATGGGGTGCAGGTGGGAGTGAAAGGAAACACCTCAGGGACCTTAAGAGGTACCAAATTGCTCTTTCCCAAGCTGGGGAGGGGAGGCATTGAGGTCTTGTCTCCCTCAGAGGCAGGTGAGATGTGATCAACAGCGTCCAGATCCAGGTCATTGCATGTCAACCTCTTAACCACGGCCTCTCCAGAAAAGAGAAAACCACTGGTAAGATTCCAGAGGCTGGAAGAGATCTTCACCCACATGCCAGTCAGAAGAGGATGATTTTTACCCACAAGTCTGGCAGAGGTGGACCACAAGAGCAGCAGAAATAGAGCCAAGGAAAAATACCGCAAATTTCAAAACAGGGAGTATCATAGCTGTGTTATCCACAAAATTTGGAGAAGATTGATGGGATTTCTTAAACTACAAAAAATAGAAATGAGGTAAACAGGGGCACACACAAGCAAGAAACCAGGCAGGGAACAGCAGAGTGGTCTTGGGGAGCTTGGTAATGGTCTTGGGTGGCTTGGATGGATCAAAGCGGAAAGCAGGTTTGAAAACAAAAGAATTATAAGAAAATTCAAAGTAAAAGTAGATTTTGTATTGATTTTAACTATAAATTTAGAGTTTGAGTGTGAAATCTGAAAGCAAAAGTAAAGAGAATAGTGACTATACACTTGAGTCTGTTTTGATGATCCCAGAAGAGGGGCCAAGTTTAAAGCAGGTCACAGTAAGGTAAACATGAAGATAATGACTAACACTTTTAAATCTAGATTATAGGAACTCCAAAACAGGGGCTCTAGGCAACAAAACTTAAAAATAAAGTGCAAATAAACCAAACTTTTAATGATATTGGAAAAGTAGACAAGCAGGGGACTGAAAGTCCCCTTGCTGTGTTAAAAGGAGTGGGTTGCAAGGGGATGGAATCACATGATCTTTGGCTCTGGATCCAATTGGATGGGAGAGGAATTTTGCTGGGCAGGGCCAGGGGGATTGGAAAGTTTCATCCTAATTTCTGTGGGACCATCTGATTGGCTAAAAGAAGTCCTAGGTATTAGGAGTTTGCTTGAGTTTTTGAGTGTTGATCTGGCAACCTTTGATTGGTTGGCTCTGATAGATTTTAAAAGTGGGCAACACCAGGCCAACAAGTAGTCTAAATTAACCAATGTTTCTTCCCAGGAGGGAGCAATTAAGGGCAATGGATCCACAGGATAGGCTAGCACAAACCTCTTATCAACTGTGTGTGTTAAATCCTCTAAAGAATGAAGGGGTTTGGCTAACATTCTTGGACCTTTCTTGGTGCAGTGGGGGAAGATTGGTTGCAATCAAATGCCAGGAGTGGCAGTGAATTTACACCCCAGGCCAGCACTGCCTCTACACCTTCCTTCTTGCACTATTCTGCCTACTAGGCATCACTCTTTCCTCATCCCCAAATAAACTCCCTATTGCTAAACATTTTCTATTTATATTATCTTTATTCTGAATTTCAATTGTTCATTTTCTCTTTGTTTATATTTGGTTTTATTATTTATGTTCAGTTTATTTCTATGAAATTGTAAATTTACTATGCCATGTATCTAGATCCAGAACACAGTGTTTTTAGAATGCAAATACAGCCTCTTGTGAAAATATTAACAACAATTTGGGGATCAGCTAAATTTAAATTAGAAAATTATAAGTTTATTGTGTTTAGATAAAGTTGTTGCAGATCCAAATTCAAAACCTTAATGATAAACTTTAAGCCAATAAGGAGCCAAGTGATAAAGTGATTGTTGTGACATAAAAGGATCATGCAATGATTCTTTGATGCATGTGCGCTAATTAATCTGATTGACTGAAAGCTTTGCTATTGTGAGCCATTGCTGCTGTGGTAAAACAACTAGCCAATCAGATTAATTAGCACACATGCATCAAAGAATTATTGAATGTCCCTTTATTTCATAACAATCACTTTCTCACTTGGCTCCTGATTGGCTTAAAGTTTATCATTTAGGTTTTGAATTTGGATCTCCTACAACTTCCTTTAAACACAATAATTATATAATTTCCTAATTTAAATTTAGCTGATCACTAAATTGTTGTTAATATTTTAACAAGGGGCTGTGTAAAGAGCTAAAGCAATACGGCAATTATGGAAGCAATGCAAAAAACAAAGCAAACAACAAATATTGAGATTAATGTAAAACATATACACAATGGGTCAAAATGATGGGATATTGTAGTAGATGGGAAAACAAACAGGGGTAAATAAAGAGGCAATAATATCATAATAAAACAGAGTTTATTTGGGTGAAAGATATAAAAAATATGCAAAGGTTAGTAAAAAATCAATGAGAGAACTCAAAAAACTTCTTAAAGACCTTGGCCATACAATTGCTAAGATCAAAGAGATTGATTATAAGGTCAAAGAAAAGGTGAAGTCTGCTGTCTTGACTGGAGACAAAATTGAAAAGGTGTTGGCAAAGGCGCCCATGGCCAAAATGTCTGACACCTATGAAACAACAACCAAGCACCTTCTGATTGTTCAGAAGACCATTGTGGAAGGCCTGCAGTTTAAGGCCTACAATTTTTCTGTGCTGTCTTTCTGGGTTGATGACTCAGAGATGTATGCACATCTCAAACCTATAAAGAGGGCCTGTACAGCAGACATTGAGCAGCCAGCGCAACTGTCTGCGCCAAAAGTGGCTAAAACTGAAGGCAAGTAAATTAAAGAAGAAGGTAAAAAATATTTAGTTAAAATTCACAAAAGCTTACCTGTTTTTATAGAAATAATTGACAGTGTTTTAAAATAAATCCTGGTCCCCCATGTTCCTGCTATGCTTTATGCCAGCTGTACTAATCATGTGGCAAGGTAGCTGGAATTTTCTCCTCTAGTTGTGCAAGAACTTGAGGATCACATAAATAGTTTATTCCCAATAACAAGGGACAAGCTTGTCAGGCTAACACATGGAAAAGGGGCATCTGAGTGGGCAGTTACTGCCTACAAGGATGCCCAATTGCTCTGCCTTGACCCAGTGGTCCTCAGTGGATTTTAATGTGTAAACTACATTGAGCTTGTTTGGGATGTCCTGGAGATTATCCCATTCAAGAATATAGTGGAGATGAGACAGGCCCATGCGGCTGCTTGCTTCTGCTTCCCAGTGGAGCATACACTCTATTACCTGCTAGAGAACTTTGGGGGTGTGTCACAAAGGACATTTCAATACTTGTATTGAAAACCCAGGAATTGAATCCCTGGACCTCAGGAAAAGCCTTGTGGTGAACAGGGTAGACAGAAGCCTGCCAGACTGCCTGTTGGGCCAAACCCTGGCCTTCCAGAGATGCCTTGCCCCATCCAAGAGGAACAGGAACCTGGCAGCCTGCCAAGTGTTGAGACTGGAAGTTCAATATAAACATTGGAAACCACTGGAACAAAACCCTGACCCTCCAAAGGCTAATTGGGTCATCCAGGATGGATGGTGAACCTGCCAACCTACTGAGTTGCAAACCCAAGTTGTTGAATTACTCTGAGACCCGCCAGTTTCCCAAGAGACAATTCCCCAAACAGTCACCAGATTGTTGCTGACCTTGTGCCACCAAAGACCCAGACCTACACAGAAGTCTGTAGCTTGCCTAAAGGAGGTTACAACAAGACCTCCTGCCAAGCCCACCAAAAATCACCAGCTAGTGCCAGTCTCCAGTCCAGAACAGGTAATACAATTTGACTGCTTAGGTGATGTGGTGAACAGTAGCAGCGGAACAAAGCATCACCACTTCTGTTCATCAGAGTAAGCACAACTAGGATCTGCTGCCCTCAAAACCAGAAGCCAAGGTCCATACCCTGCCAGTGAACTTTCCACAGGCCTAAAGTCCGCAAAAAGCAAAAAAACAAAAACCACATGGAATAAGATCCCTGGCAGTATGGGGATGACCCCATTGTCATTTTTGACAATAAAGTTTTGTGAACCTTTGGTTCAAACAAATCCTACCTTATCTAGTCTCAGTGATCTTTCATCTCAACTCCAGCCAAGTAGACAATAAGGAAACCACCACCTCTAGATACTAACCTGCCAACCCACCTCAGGCACTATACTGTCCCCCAGGAGCCCCCTTTGGACCTGTGCATTTTACCAAATACCTGCCTAACCCTGCCTACTTAGAGTATGAGCTTGAAGACCATCCTCATTGCCGATACCTTGGCAAGGACTAGAGAGACCAAATACATAGGAAGCAAAAGAAAGTGGTACAAGAGGCTGCCAATATTGTTTAAAGACAAGTTCAATTATCTGCCTGCATACTTCTGTCCCCATGACTCCGCCCTTAACCCCAAGACCAGACCGCCCAATGGAACCCCCCACTGCAGCCAAGACTACATCCACCCAACTGTTTGGAGTACTCTACATTACTCTGATGGGAATGGTAGACACTATGGTGCCCAACTCAGGGCCCTGGTCTCTGCTTGGGCAATCTTTATCTTATA
Source organism: Entomophthora muscae (assembly GCA_014839935.2). NCBI lineage: Eukaryota > Fungi > Entomophthoromycota > Entomophthoromycetes > Entomophthorales > Entomophthoraceae > Entomophthora > Entomophthora muscae. The sequence goes on along the minus strand of QTSX02007584.1, from coordinate 9,284 downwards.
TTATCAATTTAGCACCCATCCTATGGTGGGCATTACCCACTGGCCCAGCTGTACCCTGTCCTCAGTCACCTAATGCCTCTATCTATGCCTGGCTTCCTGACAGGGTGCAGTGTCTAAATTGGATGTTGCAAATGAAACAGCTTTCATGAAAACCAAGATCCTCCTGGCAGAATTTGGGCTGGCCTGGAGTGCCAATGAGACAGGGCTCCCTCTTGCTATGGAGCTCACATTTGCCAAGACCAAACACAAAAAGAAAATCAGTGTTGTGTATAATAAACTATGCAAGTTTACAGAAGCCTTTGCTGGACAAAGGCTTCCTCTCATGGTTTACCTTGGGTATCTCTTCTACTTTGGAATGGGCACAAACCTAGTGGACCTGGTCAGGGTCCTTATTGGTATTTGCCAAGGCCAGGCTCTCCCTGGACAATAAGGAGGTCTCCCAAGCTATGGCTTGGTGGACCACATAATCCAGGATGCCCTGGTCCTGGCTGGTATTTACGGGTTTGCAGCCCTGCCAGAAAAGCTACTCCCAAACTCTCACTTTACTATCCTCCCTTTTACAAGCCACCAAAAATATTTTGACAATGGAGTATCCACTGGGCATGGTGTGGCGTGGAGGTTGTGCACCACCCCTATTGCCGGGTGGGTACATACCAAAGAACCCACTACAGATGTCCTCAATAAAATCTCTTCTACAATAAAGTCTACATTACAATTTATAGTATTTTTAATTATAATTAATTTTTAACTCTTTTTTTATTTCAGTGATCTATTACTAAAACAAAAAATATATCTTAAAGTATATATTTATACAGTAATAATAATATTTATTTATAAAAATCACATATAACTTGAGTGCTTTATATTTAATTTTTTAATTTAATTTTTATATTTATTTGACAGGAGTGACATTTTTATATAATTATCATATTGTGGTATTGAATGATTTGGGATTGTCACCACAGAATACAATAGAATAAATTAATTTGTAATACAAAAATTAAGCATCTGCATCAATGGTGCTGCTGTATGGGATTAAAGGCTTAGAAACATCTAAATATAAAATGATAAACCTATAAATCTAAAAAATAAATTAAAGAATATTAAAATAGTCAGGATTGTTAAGCCTTTAGTTGATTGGCTTTCTGGGAAGGCATGTGGGGATGAACAAATCAGTGTGGCTATAAAATTTGGCAAAGGTCTCTTCTGGAAGGGTGTGGATCCTAGCCTGCAGCAAATCAAAGAGGTCCTTGGTCCCAGTTGGCGTCCCCTGCTTGACAACTAACTTGAGCCACCCAAAGACCTCCTCAATCAGATTTAGAAATGGGGAATAGGCAGCAAGAAATAATAGGCACAAATTTGATGGGGCCAATTGTTGGTGGCCAACTGTAATGCTGGTGTCAATAGTTGGAAGTTTCTCAATAATAACTGCCACCTTGTGGAGACCAATATTATCCAGCACAATGATGTTAGTGAAGCCTGGGCTTGTGCGCCTCAGGTGCTCCTGGACCAATCAGAGAAATGCTAGAAAGGTATGGCTGTTGTGGGAGCCTAGTATCATTTGATAGAGCTTGACCCCTTTTGGACAGAGGAGAGCCACCATCAAATAGGCTGTGGTGCGGACTGCAGCATACTGAGCCATCCTGTCATTTGAGCCTTTGGGGACATAACCTACCCATTGCAAATTGACAAGGCAAATGCTGATTTTTCAATGTAGTAGAATTTGACCGTCCCCTTGGCTTTGAGGGCAGTGTACGCCTCAGTGTATTTTTTCTGGACGTCAATGTTGGCTGGGCTATTACAATTGTAGGGGAATACCCCAAGATTTTTCCATGAAAAGCGCATTCCCTTGAGCAGATGGAAGTAAAAGTAAATTAAGGCCTCAACCCCAAAAGTGGACTTGACTATTGCCTGTATATTTGCCAGTTCAAGATGGCAATCCTGGGTTAATCCACTGGCAGATTGCCCATTTGTGCTCCTTGGTGAGCATGGTTGATAAGTGCTAGGATTTCTCTGCAGCAAGGACTTTCGCCAGTATTGATGAAGGTGTTGAAGGGTTTGCTGGTGTATTTGGGATCCACCCCAACAAGGACCACAGCCATCTTGTAATTGTCAGATTCCTGCATCAGCTTGAGAAGGATGATGCACTTGATGTCAGGAATGGCCTTTCAGGCTGGTCTTAGTGGGCGTAGTTGAATCTGGATCCAATGGCTCAGCAACAAAACAGGGCATAGGCACTTTGTTATAGAATGCAAAAAACGTTTTGAGCACCTACTGCCTGTTGTGAATGCCCATATTCACGCTCTTTTGATTTTATCTTTGGTGGGTTCTTTTGGGGATGAATATCTTGCTTTTGCCTTTGCCCCTCAAAATGAGTTGATTTCCAAAGATGGAAATACAACTGTTTGTTGTCCTTGCTCTGCACAACTCACTCATCCCACTCATACCTGTGGCAAGTAATCCCACTGTCTCTATATTGTTTTGTGGTAACATCAAATAATATATATTATATTTCACTATCACCAATAAAAATTAAGTTCTATTCACATTTTTGACTTTGTTTCTTTCAGTACTTTGGCGCTTCTCTCTAGTCACAACTAGAATGGATTTATTATTCAGGGCCACAAGGTAATTCTTTCACCTTCCCAGCCAACTAACCTGAGGCTTAGTACAAACCCAATCCTAAGGTTAGGATTTCCCGTTGTGTATCTGTGCTGCGCCTCAGAACACAACACTGTCCATCTGCAGTTAGGAAATACTCAGGATCCTTGATGTCTTCTTGGTTGCTGTCACTGACGTAGAGCTTGTAGCTAGTGTCAAGTACAGGCTTAACCTTCTTCATCATGGTTGACAGGACTAACTCCTGGTGATAAACAGTGGCAAACATAAAGGAAGTAAGCTCAACTTCCTTATTTCTAACTTTCTTGATTGTGGTGACCTTGGTGACCTTTTGGGTCAGCTTAGGGTACCCTAGTGTTGATGCTCTGTACCCTTGCAAATTGTGCTACTCAAACTGGTTGTTTCAGTACAACCTCACTATGAATCTCTGACTATCTTATCTCCTTACTGAGTAGGCACTTGTGTTGCATTAACTCAATTTTTTGACCCACAGGGACGTCCCTGACCACAGCACACAGCAGCTACATTGCTACTCTGTTGTTGTGTTTGTTCCATTTTAAAATTTAATAAAATATTAAATAAAATTCAATTAAGTTACTCCCTGTTTTTAATTTTTGCTTTTTATCTGAATATGGTTATTTAATTAGAATTTCCCCACTCAATATTCCACTTATAGATTTTTTATTTCTTAATTAGTTGTTTTTGGTTTTACAACGCCCATTTTAGAATCATCAAAATAATTTCCACCAATTTTCCCATATTTTTGCAATATTTAAACACCCAGCACAATGATTTTAAAATTTATGTTTAAGATCCCATGCCTTGTTTTAGATATCTTGATATCATTCTTGTTTACAATCCATTTCACAAAATAACTGAGTGGTTTCTTTTTACATTTTGAGTTGCTATTGTGTTTTGTTTTTGGTTTGAGTTTTGACTCACCATGTGTGAGTGTATTTTGTCACCAGTTTACATAGTAAAAAATATATACACCAAAGGTCAACTCAAACTATTTTTTTTGTGAATCCATTTATTTTGGTTTGTATTTTGAATATTTTTGTTTGAAGTGTGAGCACTTTGTTGCTGTGTTGACCCATTTTGTCCATCAACACCAAAAATTCCTATTAACAGAGTATATGTTTTACACTGATAGTTGGAATTCAATTAAATCTGAGTTCATTTTTTAAATCTGAAGTATTTTTGGTTGTTGTCATAGCTTTTAAAACTACTATAAGCTCTATATCTTATTAAAAATTAGTAGCTAACTTGTGAACTCCTTTACATAATAAAGCTCCCTATTTTGCTGTAGGTGCTCTTGTTCTGCCTTTTTTTGCCAATCCAAAGACAAGATACATCTCAGCAATACTGAGCCTACTACAAACAATAATTCTGAAGACTAAATTTGATATCAATTTTTCCACAACATCAGCATTCCCCTTATGTTTAAAATGCCCATTTCCCTTTGATTGTTTACCTTTATGATCCCTGGTATGTTTTAGGATAAACTATCATCTACTATCTTCTAAATAACTTCACTTCCTTTTTGGGGAGATTTTAGTTACTCAGGCATCTCCTACACATGTTGATGATTAGGATTCCAGTAGGGTCTACTCTAGTTAAATTTAACTTAAGATCCCTTCTTTATTCCCTTAGAGAGACTTTCAAACAAGTGGATACCCAACATACATTGAGATGGTTTTAAGACAAAACCCATGTTCTTCCCAAGTCTCCAGTCCCCCATAGAGTGAGAGTCAACTTCAAAAGAGATTATTTTACCTTACAGGAGGAGTCAAAGATCACTAAAGCTACCTATCAAAAGGTGGTATCACTCCAGAAGAGCTCCCTTCAGAACTTCTTTAGCCTAAAAATTCTCATCAAAGAGAGCACTGACCAGGCTTCTGAAGAAGTCTTCACCACAGAGGTCACTGTTCACTAGGGTAAGACATCTAAGATAACCCTCTCATCATCATAGCACACTTCAACAAGGACATCCCATTATTCATCCCCTTTGAGGCACTGCCTTTGAACATGAGAAAATAAGAAACAATGTCCCACATCAGAGAAGGCCTGGTAAAGAATAATGATATTGCACAATTTGAGCTGCTCAAAAACTCATACATAAGCCACCTCTCCATAGCCAAGTGTCAGGGTTTATTTTTCTGATAAAATTTATCCAATAGATGAAGACATATTCCAACTTCCAAATTTGGATGATATAGGTTACTGTTGTTCAATTAATTATCAATCAATTGCTTTTATGTCCCACAACAATGCAGATGCAAGTGAAACATGAAAGGAACTCAATACCATAATGCATCTAAAAATAACCTGCATCATGATTCCTGCCATTGCGTGTGAAGTATTACATCTGTTTTCAAACTCATTAAGTCTGTACTCCCAATTCCACCCACTCTAGTATAAGAACTCCCATATAAACCCCAAGTTAATTGTTTGATTGACATTTATACACTACAATAAAGCAATCTTTCCCTCTTATTTACCTGAGCGTTTATTAGTATCTCCTTAGAGCAGATGATTGCAATCCCCTATTTGCAGCCCTTAGTTACCATCTGGCTCTCCTGATTCCTTTCTTGTATCCTTTCTCAGGGGCAAGCTACCTTATACTATCCTGGTCCTTTACCAACCCTACCCTATAGCTTGAAGAACTATATTCTGTTTTAGAGAGTAATGGACTCTTATTTGATGTCACAACTGTAATCTCTTCTTTAAAGAGGGTCTTTTACACCAAATTCAAGGAAATATTTTATCCCCTGGACTACACCACAACTTCCTCCATCTTCAGAAGAGCTACCATACTCAAGATAGATTTATACCCAAGTAGTGAGCTTAAGGTATTCCCAGAGCAACCCCATCTGAGCTCTGTGCTCTCCCATGAGTCACAGAGAAGCACCATACCCTTTTATCATAGAAGGAGTTCACACTGCAGAAAAAGACACCCATTAGGGAGTCACTAGATCTGAGGCCCTAGGGACCCAAACCAATGCTCTTGTAGCACTTCAATGGGGATCATTGAATGAATACTAAATGATAGCGCCAATCATTAACTACCAAAAGAGAGACCAGAGTAAGGCTAAGTAATCCTAGTGTCAAAACAACGAGGTCAACCCCTGGCAAGGTTCTGCACACAAGGTTCCATGCCCCCCAAACCAGATCCCCCATGAACTATAGCCAAATTCAGAAATTGACTCAAATTACTAAATCTAGCAAAAAGAACCAGTGACAATCCCAACTTGGTGGATAGCTCAATTTGGCGCTTCACTCATTACAAGGATCAAGCCTCCCTCTACCCATCCAACCAAGTGATCTCTATAATCATATTCCTACTATCCTGATTCACAATAACTATATAATATCTATATCTCAATAAAGAACATTAACTAGTTTCTAATTATTAATCCCTCTTGTAGCTTTTCTAAAAAGCACAGTTACAATATTGGTATTACAGGTAGGTTTTCCATCCTACCTTCTCTTTCAAAATTCTGCTTGCTGCCTGTACTTGCCATGATTAAAAAATATACAAAATAATTTTGTCTGGGCTCCCTGTAGACTGGATGCCCTATACACCAGGGACCAAGATGCCAGAGGGGCACATAATGTACCAGAAAATGGTGATGCCAGTCCCCACCTTTCATTCCTTGTCAGATCAGGGGCTTTCCAAGCCCCTACTGCCTCAACCCAAACTGTCAACAAAAAGCATTATGCCTGCCCACATGGTTCAACATCTGTGCAATATTGCCTTGGAATCATTTACAGGAGCAAATGACAACAACACCACTGCATGGATTTAATATGCTCAAAGAAACCTGACACAAATGGAATGCCCCACATGCTTTTGGATTGTATGATATATCTATTTGGCTGACCCACAATGAAGGCACTTGGTGTGATAAGTGGCACAATAATCATACAGAGAAGGACTGGGAGACCTTCAAGTGCAACTTATTGACAAGATTTGTGATGAAGGACACAGCTCTCATGATCATACAACATTTGAAGAACTTGACACCAACTGGCAGGGTGAAGGAGCTGACAAGAGCCTACAAGGAATTGTGGCTACAGGCATCTTCAGATATGGTGTTTGATAACCCAGATACTTACCTTATATACTACAACGTTCTCAAGTCACATTTAATGAGACACATTAACCTGGATCAAGTAACCAACCTCCAAAGCCTGTACTGTGAAGCAGAAAAATCAGAAAAAATGTCCAATAAACTACACAAAGTACAAACTGGGAAAAGAGAAATACCTAAAGAATCTCACCCCCAGGATATTCCAGCTGCCCTCTGCCCAACAGCAATAACAGTGCAAACAACAAACCTTTGAACTCCAATGGCCATATTAATTGGAACAATGGCCAATCCAACCACACTTATTTCAGAGTCACCAGTACCCAAGGTAATCAGTACAAAGGAAAAGACCAAGAAGAGCAATAAGCAAGCCAAGCTCTCCTCATCAACCTTCCGCCTTTCCAAATGATGAGTACCACCCCAAGGACATGGATCTGTGCCAAATAATCCAGGTCTCTTCAGGAGTCCAGTACTTTACACCATCACCAGAAATCCCAATAAACTTATATATTACTCTTTCCAATTTCAAAGTTACACAGATTCAGCACTCTTGGATTCAGGGACAGATTATACCCTTGTTAATAGCAACTTTGTGAACAAGTTCAATCTAGCTACTAATCCTTTGCAGATTAAGAGCATGGTTTTAGCTGATGAACATCACATTACTGTTATACGGGAGACCACCCCTTTTTTCATCACACTAGAGAACCTCCACTCCACCATCCAAGGACCTGTCATTGATTTCACCAGATTTGATGTGGTACTTTTCTTGGACTTGTTGAGGAAGAATAACCCTCACATAGACTGAGCCACCTCAGTATTGTATCATCAAGAAAGAAAGAATAAGCCACCAAATTTACCCTGGCATGGTAGACCAACTCCTTTGGGACCACATATTTGTACACATTACAGAGACCCAAGAAGAAAAGGAAAACCTCAAGGCAATTGCCTGGGACCCCTACTAGTACAAGGTCATACACTTTAAGGACCAGCAAGATACTGTCACCCCCCAGGATCAGGAAATAATGGCCCAACACCCATTGAGATTTAAGGAAGCCCTTATAGGACTACTGCCCAAAAAGCACATACAGCACACTATCCAACTCAAGGAAATGTTGCAACCAAGTTTCCAGACTTGCCTGCCAACGTATCTTAAAATACACAGGGGGCGCTTGATGAGTTGCCCCTTGACATATCTAACAACATGGACCAATCTGATGGCAATTTTGAACTGTGGGCACTTTCTCCTAATTAGGAGCAGTACCAATTTGACCTGCTGATCCCTCACAGGAGTTATTCCTTGGATTCAAACCTTACATGGAACATGCCACTATGTCACCCCCTGTGGCCTGGTGACTTTCCCCATATAGTATATTGATCACAATATTCTACAATAAACAATACCTTATTCTTATTATTCCTGTCATTTCTATTGGACTGTTGTCTTCCCCAATCAAATACTGAACTCTAATTGGTTCAGTTGCAACAGGAACAGTTCCTAAGTCACACCCCATATACCATCTTACACTCAATTAGGACAATAAACTTTGTGTCTAACTTAAAGATTCCCCAGATAAGGGGCTAATTTGACCTTCACAATCCCCCTTTGGGGCCGCCGTATTCTTTGTAGCAAAGAAAGGTGGGTCCCTCAAATTAGTCACCAACTACTGTAGATTAAACAAAGTCACCATCAAGAATCAATACCCCCTTCCACTCATTGACAACCTCTTTGATGCTTTAGGCAGGGAAACAGTATTATCTAAAATTGACCTGACTGCTGGATACAATCAAATTTGCATCAAAGAGGAAGACATCATGAAAACTGCATTCTGAACTAAGTATGGCTTGTAAGCGTGTGTCATACTTAACTTTGGAATGACCAACACTCCATTGAACTTTGTTAAGTTCATGAATGAGTTCTTTGTCCCACACATTGGAAAGCACATACTGGAGTACCTAGACAACATCATTTAGTACAGCCCCACTGTTTAAGAGCACCACAAGTATCTGGATTCAGTGCTTGCAACTTTGGTGCAACACAAACTGCTTTCCAAGAAATCTAAGGGCCAGTTCTTTTGCAAACAACTCCCCTTCTTGGGGCACGTGGTATCCAAGAAGGGAATTAAATCTGAAAAACAAAGGATCCAAGCCATATTCAAGATGACATCACCCAAGAACAAGAGAGAACTTAGAATCTTTTTAGGGATGATAGCCTACATACATCATTTTATCTCAGACTGTGGTATAATAACAGCATTGTTATCTGCCATTACAGGTGCTGTTGCGCTTTTTTCATTACAGAACCACATTTATTTGAGATTATAAGGCACAGGGAATTTGCTTGAATATAGTCATATGTGAGGATATGAGTAGTGTTGTATCAGAAGAGCCAGGATTAAATATAACCATGGTTATTGTCCAGAAATGGCTTCTGATCACACAGAAACAGTTAAAGATTAGGATAAAAGTCAACTAGATTAAAGATAGATCAAAGATGGGTCAAAGATGATTTTATTTTAATTCATTAATTCTTCTTATACCTTCTGCAAGTTTAATCCCTGGGCTGTTAGCAAT
>QTSX02007583.1:0-16075 GCA_014839935.2 Entomophthora muscae | reverse complement strand
TGATGTACAACAATTCATAGGAAGAGAATTAATCAGCAAGTTTGGAAAGCCAGAACTCCTGATATCTGATGAAGGCAAAGAGTTAACCTCCAAAAACACCAATTAATACCTCACCAAAAATGGGGACAAACATACTGTAATAACACCATACCACCCACAGGTCAATGGACAGGTAGAAAGGCTTAATGGCAGCCTTTGCAAGCCTTAGCCAAACTCACCACCAGAAGACCTGAAGACTGGTATAAGCATCTATCAATCCTGCACTACTTGTGTGCCAAACCTGGAGTGAACAGATCCATCAAAAAAAGCCCTTTGAGTTGGTATATGGCACAAGCCAAATATCATTCAAGCATTGACAGGACCCAAACTGGAAAATTCCAAGTAAAGTCTCCCCTTGTTCAGACTATCAAGTTATGGAGCTGTAGTGATAAAACAGAAAGGAAAATAACCGTCTGCAAAAAACCTTTGTCCCCATTAAATATAGACATAAAAGTTGGGGACAAAGTTTGGGTCATGAACTTTGATAAAAGCCAAACTACAACCCAAGGAAGTAGCCCAGCAATCATTCTAAAGGTAAACAAAATAACCTTACCTTTTACAAGGACCAGGAAGTGCAAACAACACAAGACCCTATACCATGATTGCCTGAGACCCTGCAAAGCAAGACAAAACAAGCAAAACTGCCCTGCCTGCCACAGAACTACAGCTAGTCCAGTATGGCGCCTGGGCTCCTGACAACCTCTCCCTAACAACTCACCCTCAGAGTGAGGCCAACCTTCAGTTGGGGAGTGTCAAAACAGCAGGCTCAACCTGCCAGCAAGGTTCCAACCAAGCGGGTTTGTGACCTGCAATCTGATTACCCAGCTACCTGAAGTCAGAATAAGAAGTCAACTCAAATTACCAAATCCAACAACATGAACAAATGATCATCCCTTATGGTGGATATACTTGTTTTGGCGCTGATCCACTAACAGGATCAAGCCATCCCCTTCACCATCCAACTTCGGGTGTGATTTTCACACAATCATGTTTCTGTTATCCTGGATTCACAATGACTCTATAATTACCTCTCAATAAAGATTTTTATTATCTAAGCTTCTAAATATTTTCCCCCTTGTAACCTGCTAAAACAGCACAGTTACAACAGGCATATCAATATTTCTGCCCATTATCATAGAGAATTAATGTCTTACTATCTTATGTCTTCTTGAGGGCATCAATGGTAACCAGGTTGTTGACACTGGTGGCACTCTTGACCAGGAGGCTTGATTCCTATCACTAAAAAACTTGAACAACTGAGTGTGGGTTGGCAATCCTCTTCAGATTGGTTTTTGAAAGGTACTTTCAAGCAAGTGCAACCATCTAGGTGGCAGAGAGATCCTTGGAGGAGAGAAAATCTCTTCAATCAGATAAACCATTTCAGAAGGAAGGGAGATGACAGTGTTGGGCATGACTAAGGTATGCTTGCCCTTTATGGTTTTTATCTTATCCCAGTGCTCATTTTTGAGCCACACTGAGCAAGAGCAGTCCTTGCAGGTGTAATGCCAGCTCTTGAAGCCCTGGTTGGCATTGTTGTAGGAAAAGATGTACCCATTAGCCACAATGGCTGGCCCACCCTTCATACTCATAATGGGGAAGTACTTGGGCAAGGAGGAGGGAAACTTGAGCCTGACATCAACATTGCATATATTATGGGCCAAAATAGGGTCCCAGGGGCTAGCAGGGACATGGCAGAAGCCAGGGAAGTAATCAGGGTGGGGCTTTGAGTCATCCCCAGATGAGCTAGAATGAGGAGAGTTTGGCGGGGGAGAAGAAGAGGGCTTTTCTGGTGCTCCTCATGTGTGGGAGACTTATCCTTGGGTGGAGACTTCTTTTTTCAAATATACCTCTTCTTGGTGGGCTCCTTGTTGTTACAGAGTTGTAGAAACTGAAATATCCCAGTTTTGTTTGATAAATCACCCTCAGTTTGAGTGAAATGTATCTTCTCAAGGCTGAGCTCAGGGGTGAGCTCATTTATAGGGATAGTTATGGGGTTACTTTTTTAGAGAACAAGGCTGTAAGAGAGGGGAGCTAGACTAAAAAGTCTGGCTCACATCCCAGCAGGATAAACCACCAGGACACCACCTAATGAAAGATTGGGATGACAGCTGAGGGGTCTTCATAGAGAGGAAACAACAGAGAGAGGAGGAAATTATGATTTTAGCCCCATAAAACTATATCCATGAAAATCCAAGAGGAGCAGTCTTAAAAAGGGCAGTTTTTCTTAATTCTACAACCAAGTTCATACCCTTTCTGATAATATAGCTTAAAATATGAAGGAGACGCTCAATGAGTTCCCCTATACTATTTCTACCAACAGTTTACCTCTTGCTTCAAATTTCAAATTATGGGACAATATTTCCTAATAAGTAGCAAACTTAATTCCAGCCAAAAGCCCTCAACAACTTAGTTGAAATCAAAATCAAATTTTGATTATGCCACAAATTCTACCCCCTTGTGGCCCAGTGACTTTTTTTACTGCATAAAAAATTAAATTTACTAATTAAAATTGACATTTTATCTCAATAATGTATAATTTTTTCTTTGTATTATTGTCTCCCCTTCTTCAAATAATTAACTTTGATTAGTTCATCTGCAACATTGGCTATAAATTTAGTGCAATTTTAAGTGATAATGAACTGAGGCAGCCATGACAGTCAATGATGCACTCAAGAATGAAGATATCAGTAGACTTTGAGCTAATATGATAGAAGGCTTTGGCTTCAAACCACTTGTTCAACTGATTAGCTTCAACAATAAGATATTGGATAAATATTACACACATAGACATAAGGTCAATAACTTTGATACTCACAGTATGCCAGGCAAATATTGTCTCAACTATTTTTGTACTGGTTGGAAATAAAAATTAGTTTCTCATACTGGCAATTGATGTAACAGGTAAGGTCTCCTTTAGATAAAAAAAGAAGATCTTATCAGTAGTAATGGAGTTTAAGCTGGGTGTATGTTCTTCAAAACCATCTGTTTACATTTATTTTTGGGATTTTGATATAAAAAGCGCTCTGATGGTCAGGAAAATAATGATTTCTTTCCTTCATGGTACTTGTATAACTTCTTGTCCTCAACACAGCAGATCTTTATTAACACATGTAAGATTATGATGAGGAGCAACTTCTGGGGAAGCTTATAAGATAGATTTAGAGAAGAAGAGTGATTTTATTCAATAATATTTCAGGCTTATATATTGTGTGCACTGTGGCAGGGACTTAAGTTGGATCAAATATATTGGAGGTCATGTGTGAGTTAGGTTTGAATAGGTGGATATCTGTACAAGTCATGATATATTAGTTTGTTGCCATTTCCAGAATTTCAAACCAAATATTGGATTGGCACCAAACCAGGCAATGACTGGATGTTACTTTTGTTAGCAACAGCTGGAATACTTAAACATCCAGCTCCTTAACAATTGTCTGGAATTCACCAGGCTTATTGATGTATTCATCCTTAATCATTTTATTGTAAATATCACCAGCTTTAATAGTTAAATAGGCAACAGTAGGTAGGTAGTGGAGACAGTCAGCATTATGAAGGCAGGCTCCAAGGGGGTGTACAATATTATAGTAAAAGGTCTGTGGTTTTAACACCCATATAGAAAGTTGCCCTTCTGGGTAACTAATATTCTTTAGATAACCAAGATTGATGTTTTCTGTTAACACTGTGAATATCACTCCATTCAAGTATATTATAAATTTCTTATAGACATATATCACTTCAATACACTCTCTTTCTATATCTGTGTAGTTTTTATCTTGATTTTTCAACAACCTACTGGCATAGTTCACTAGAGGCTCTGCACTATTATTGTTTAATTAGTGTAGAACAGTACCTAATTCTGATAGAGAGGCACCAGTGTGGACAAAAAATAGTTTGAAGAAATTGTGATAGATGAGGACAGGACTTGGGGACAAACTGATGTGAAGGTTTTCAAAAACTTTTTGGCATATAGCTGTCTATTAAAAGGTAACCTCATTTTTAGATGATTAAATAAGGGCTTTCCTGTACACAAGAAGTTGTAAATAGAGTTCATAGTATCTAATCATCCCCAAGAATACTTGAATGTCTGGTTTGATCTCTGGCTGCTTCATATTAGTTATGACTGATATCTGGGAGGCTGGAGTCTGAGACCTTTGATACAAATTACTAAACTAATATAATCAAGCTGATCCTTGAAGAACAGGAATTTTCAAGTCTTTATATTCAAAATGATGTCAGACAATTTCTTGAAAGCTGCCTCATGGTGTGCAAGGTGTTTTCTAAATGTCCTTTATAAGACATCAATTTCATAAAAGTAGACCAGGATGCAGGAGCGTTTCAGATCTCCAAAGATAGAGTTCATTGAAAATAAAAGGTAGCTGGGGCTTTAGAAAATTCCTGGGGCAAACAACTTGACTGAAATAATACTTGTAAAGTTATTATTGTACACTTTTCTTGTTCCTTGGGCAGAATTCTAACCTACTAGTAACCTGGAATCAAGTTCATTCCAGATAACTAATTGGCTTCAACAAGTCAATACAGGCTTCATCAATACAAGGAAGTGGACATGCATCATTTTTTGTAATTAGATTCAGGAGGCATTAATAAATGATAACTCTTTTGCTATCACCATTTATCTTTATAATCAGGATGATGTGACAGAAATTGACAGGTAATAAGAAGCAGTCTCCATGTGGTGAGGGATCACCACTCAAATCCACATAGAGTTGATTATAAATCACCAACAAAGCTTCAGGCTGTTTGTTAAAATTTCCAAAGGATACATAGGGGTTCAACAAGATGATTAAACCCGACCAAAAGAGTCCTAGATAAATTGCCTGAGAAAGGATTTAAGTGCCTTCAGTGTAGAACTCTGGACATTGATTGGATATAACTGTCTTGGTTTCAGATTCAGCAGGGAAGACACTAAGATTCTGAGGCATTGGAGTAACATTAGGAGGCACCAGCAATTAAGTACCCAAGTCAGGGCCCCATCTTCCAGTAATAATTTGACTTAAGATCAAGTTATACAGAATGTAGCGGAGTAGACCCACTACTGGATACATTGTAAAATAAAAGTTAAACCAGTAGAATATTTGTTTTTATTGATTAATTTAGGAAGGACTCAACTCTCAAGAGTTGAACAATGAAAATTTTCTAATATGTACCAAATTTCAATTAAGCAATACCACCTGTATCTATGGCTCCTATTCTGTCTACATCATTTAAAGAGTACTTTGTCCAGTATGCGAAAAACCTTTGAATGATTAGTTTCTGATGACCATTCTGATAAGCAAGGTTTTATCAGGCAACACTCATATTTTATCTATTTATCAGTGTCAGTTTTATTCAAGTCCATTAATTCCATTAACTTTGGCAATGGCTTTGCAGATTTTCCTGCCTTCCAACTGGGAAGGTTTATTCCCAGTGTTATGAAACTACTGTGACAAGAAGTAATACTTGACATTATTTTAGCTTTTTCTGTCTCAAGACTTGAAACATCTGCTCTTCCATTTATTAAGGTGAAATTAAATCTATTTGTTGCTTGCATAACCTTTGAAACTTTACATAAGCTCTATTTTCTTCTGTTTTGTACATATATGTGGTTAAAGAGTTCATATTGTTGTTCTAAAACAAAAGTTTGGGGTTCTTTTTAATTTACTATACAATGAAACAAGTTATTGGGTCTTTTGTAACTGTGTTGTATTGTCAAGTTACAAGGGGGCAATATTTTGAAAACTAGATAACTATCTTTATTGAGATATATCACTTATATAGTTTGGGAAAATCATTTTAAGAAGAAAAAGATTAGTAAAATCAATCAATTGGATTGGACAGGGGGTGGCTTAATCCTTATAATAATTCAAACATTAAATTGAGCTATTCACCAAGTATATATTGTCACTGGTTCTTGTTGCCTTGTTTTTGGAACTCAAGCTTACTTCTGCATTTGGCTTCAATTAGTGGAAAAGTTGGTTTGAGTGATATGGGTTCTCTTGTGCAGAACTTTACTGGGTGTTGAATCTGCTGTATTGAAATGTTCTTGTTGCCTAATTCCCCTGATGATAACACATCCACAACTATTTCTCTTTCTTTACTATAAAAAATTAGTTTCCAATACTCTCTTTTATGCCCTGTGCTTAGATTTTGTAAACACAATTGCTCCATTCATAACACTACAAATTTCTATCAGTATTGTTAAATATATTGTTACAAACAGTTCCAATATTTTTTATTTGTTAAATCTCAACCCAAATTCTTTTCATAATACTATTTGAAATCTTGCACTATTATGGGTAAGACCTTACAACCTTGTTAATATTTAAATTAAAGGTTTTCTAAATCCTTTTTAATTTAAGATGTTGTCAAGTATATACCTCTGAGAAGTATAATAAACAAGATAAAGGGGGAAATTACAGCCTTTGTCTTGTCAAGTATATACTTCTGGGAAGTATAATAAACGGGATAAAAGGGAAAATTAAGAAGAGAATGATACCTCATTGGATATGAATATGGGGTAATATATAGTATCATGGAAATCCCCATACTGTCCATGTATGTCATGGAGATCATGAGGCTTATCTGAGTAGTGTTCCTCTTAAGTCATGAGGCTTGTTCAAGTTGTGTTCTGCCTAGGATCTGGATTGGTAGATCCCTATCATAGATGGCTGGATGATAGTAGTGCCACCAACTTATTTGCTGGTTGGTGAACTGTTTGGTGACTCATTTGGTGATATACTTGGGGCGTTAATTCTCCAAGAGGAATTAATCAAAGATATTGCGACATCTCTCCCTGGGGTGCTGGAAGGTGGAGCCTTGGGAATTTTCTTTAGAGTGTTGGGGATGTGGGCTTGGTATTGGTCTAGTTTGGCGTTGGGAACAGGGAGTCTGGAATTTTGTTGGGCTGTTCTTGCTTTGCACAGGCAGAATTAGTCATGTTGTATATGTTTCAATTCAGTCTGTGTGCCAATTCCTTTGATGAGGTAGGTGTTATTGGGCTTGACCTCAATGACAATGCCTGGTCCTTGTAACCCTGGGTCCAACTTGTGCAGATTGTGGTTAACAACCCAAATCTTGTCCCTGACTTGAAATTGTTCTGCTGTAGTGGGATTGCTTTCCTTTTGACTCTTTTTTGCACCATGTCTTCCTGGTCTCTTCTAGCACGTTGTAAGTTGAGATCACTGATGTCTGGCACTTTCTTTGGTAGCAGTAATTGTGGTCCTGACTTAGTGCTAACAATGGTGGGTTTTTGTTCATAGACAAGTTTGTATGGTCTTTTGCCTAAATTGCAGTTGACTTGTGTTCTACAGACCATGAGTGCTGTTGGCAGCATGTTGACCCAGGCCTTTGGATTATTAGTAGATAACTTACTGAGGGCTTCCACTAACAGGCTGTTTAGTTGTTCTACTTGTACATTTGCTTGCAGGTGATACAGGCTGGCTATGATGTGTCTTATTCCGTTTTTGGCAAGGTAAATATTGGTGTCAATAGCCTTAAGTTTGGTGCCTCCATCTGTGATCAGAAGTTCAGGTTTCCCAAACTTGGCTATGCTTTCTTTCCCAATAAATTGTCTTGCATCATTGCCTTTGTGTTCTTTTGTAGCTTGTGCCACAGGCCATCTGATTGCATAGTCAATAGCTGGTATGATGTACTTTTTTCCCTTGTTCTTGCCAGGCATTGATACCACAATATCCAACAGCCATATCTTTAAGGGCTATGTGATGGATACAGGTACTACTGAATTGGGTGGTGTCTTGGTTTGGGTGTACTTCTCACAGACTTTGCATTGTTCCAGTACTTCTTTGATATCATCTAGCATGTTGGGCCACCAGTAGTGTGTCTTAAGATAATAGTGTAAATTCCTTCTATGGGTGTGTCCCAGGTCTCTGTGATATTGGAGGATTGTGTCAATCTTTTGCATTGGCAGGACGTAAGGTATGGTGTCACCATTTAGAAGTATTTAGTGTAGGGTGCCATATAAATTTTTGAAAAGATGTTCGTTCTTAAGGACCTTCTCTTGGATGTTCATTGGGGTGCCAGGTGGGAACCCTTCTTGGAGATTCCCCATGATAAGCATGGGCCAGTCAGGGTCCCCATCAGCACATAGAACGTGTTTACTGTATAGCCTTGAAAGGGCATCTGCGGTAAGCATTTCTTTGCCTGGTTTGTATTTGATTTGCATTGGGTATCTCTGTATGAGACTCATCCACTTGGCTTGTCTTCTTGACAAATGCTGTTTTGTCTTGAAGAATATTAATTATTTGTGATTGTTGAGGACTTTGAAGGTTTAGGCTCCTTCTATATAACATTGCACTTTCATGAGGCAGTGTACAATGGCCACCAGTTCCTTATTGTGTATGGGGAATCTTTGTTTGCTGTCAGAAATTATCCTTGACTTGTATGCCACAGGAAGGAAGTCTTTTCCTGCTGTCTGAATACAGAGTACTCCTCCTATGGCGCAGTCAGATGCATTGGTTTCCAACTTGTATATTCCTTCAAAATTTAGGTATTAAAGGATAGGGGCAGTGAACATTTGTTCTTTTAGCTGGAAGAAATTCTGGTCTTGTAGAGGTGTCCATAAAAACTTGGTTGTTTTACCTGTAATGCTTACAGGGGGGCTTTCAGAGCACCCCAGCCAGGGATGAATCTTCTAACATAGGCTATCATGCCCAGGAAGATGCAGAGTTTGCTCTTGTTTCTGGGGGCTGGCATTTTAGTTATGGTGTGTATCTTTTCTGGGGCTGGTTTGATTCTATCCTTGCTGATCATGTGACCAAGGAATGGAGGCTCAGATAAGAAGTCACACTTCAATGGTTTGGCAATGAGTTAGTTTTCCTTGAGGGTGCAGAGGACCAGGCAAACATCTTCCCAGTGTTGTTTTAGGGTTTGGTTGTAGATGATTATGTTTTCCAGGTAGATGATAGCTTGTTTCATGATGTGTTCTTTGAAAACCTCATTCATGAAAGTCACAAAGCTTCTTGGGGCATTTTTCATGCCAAAGTTGAGGACAACACATTCAAACAATCTATACTTAGTTCTGAACGCTATTTTAGGTATTTCCTCTGGCTTAACACAGATTTGGTGATAACCTGCTGTCAAGTCAATTTTTTGTAAAGACTTGGGACCCCCAGGGCGTCAAAAAAGTCATCAATTTGGCATGGGATATATGTTCTTAATTGTGACTTTGTTGAGTGCCCTATAGTCTGTGACCAGGCAGATTCCTCTATCTTTCTTTTCAAAAAAAGGACAGCCACGCCAAAAGGAGATTTAGAAGGTTGTATGAGTCCTTTTTCAAGGGCCTTGTCTAGGTAGGACTTTAGGGTGTCATCCTCTTGCAATGTTAGGCAGTAGATGGGTTATGCTTTTGGAACACTTCCTTTGAAGTTGATTTCATGTTGGATGCCCCCAATTGGGTGGTAGTCCTGGTAATGTTTCTTGGAAAACTGAAGGAATTTCTAGGACTAGCTTTGTCAGATTGGATCTTGTTTGTGTGAGGTCTCTGCATTTTTTAGTGAATAATCTCATACATGCAGGTGTTTCAATCAATCTTGCTAGGGTCTTTTTCCTCTTATGTTTCCATAATTTTCACAAACATATGGTCTCTCATAAGTGTATCAAGATGAGTTGGATACACATGATGGTGCACCTCTCCTTGTTTTATGGTGAGGGTAGTGCTATCCCAGTCAATATGAGGTTTGGTCTTTCTCATCCAGTCCAGACCAAGTAAAACATTATAATTGGAGATTAGTATGATTGGACCACTAAGGGTAGTCTGTACATCTCCTATTTTGGTATGAAATGGGTTTGCCTCTCTGGTGACTGGTAAGCTCCTGTTATCTGCCATGACAACTCTCTTGATGTTACTTTGGACTATGGATAGCTTCATAAGGTTGGTGAATCTTTTTTAACAAGGGATTGGTCTGCTCCAGTGTTGAATAGTGCTGTGCCCTGATATCTGCAAAAGCAGAAAGGATAAGTGAGGAGTTTATTTTTAGTTTGGGTGGCAAACAGTATAGGATTGCTGGAGGGTACTTGGATCATGATAATTGAGTCCACATCTTGGTCCCTGTGCAAGTCTTGCAAAGTGGGGGAGAGTGGCTTGCCTAAGCACTCCCTGAGCTTTTCCCTCCTCATTGGTGTTATCAGTGCTCATTTTATTTGCTTGAGCGGTACAATTTCTACCTTGAGGATGGGAGTTGTTGGCTTGGTTGTTCTGCTTATTAGGTCAATGGTCCTTATTTGCTGGGGACTTTCTTTTTGTTTGTTGGTTAAATGCAGGCCGTCAGATTTTTGTGAAGCTCATTTTCCTTCCAAAAATATGTCTTGGAGGTTCTTGGAGAAGATCATGTCAAATTGACATCTGATGTGTGTGGGGAGGGCCATTGTAGAAATCCAGTTGTGGCCCAGCCTCATCAAAGTTGATGATGTTGGGAGCTCAATCATGTATTTCCTCATAGGCTTCAATGTACTTCTCAATAGTTCCTTTCATTTTAAAGGTTCTGAGTTATGTCATGATCACAATATTGGAGTCTTTTATTGTGAATTTATATAGGAAGGTGGCTTTGAACATGTCCCAGTCTTTGTTATGACCAGGGTATTGCTCAAACCATTTTCTTACAAAGCGTGAGGCAGCCCCAGTAACGTGTAAAGCAATTTCACTTGCCCAGAGTTTGCGGGGTAGCCCACTTGTGTAAATTTGTTTTGGGTACTTTGAATCCAGAGGTTGGCATTTTCTTGATGTAGTCCTGAGAACGTTCCAATTTCTGCTGAGTGTAGGCGTTGGAATACGATATTGGATATTTTGGTTATGTCAGGAACTGGTGGTGGATTCAGGACTCCTTGAGTACTGAGAAAATTGTACTTTTCAGTTAGTACAGGGATATTGTTGAAGACAGTGAATCTCATGAGGACATTCTGACCTTCTTTGTATTGTGTCCAGCCGGTGGGGAGTGCCATCTGCTGGATTCTTTTCTTTGGAGAAATTTTTCTTTTAAGTTGTGTAGTTATGGATAACCTACCTGTGCTACCACTTTTGAGTATATACTTATGAGAAGTATAATAAATGAGATAAATGGGAAAATAAGAATAGAATGATACTTTATTGGATATGAGTTTGGAGCATTATATAGTATCATGAGAAGCCACATGTTGTCCATGTATGTCATAGCAGTCATGAGGCTTGTCTAAGTAGTGTTCTGCTTAGGACTTGAAATGTTTGATCCCCATAATAGATGGGTGGATGATAAGAGTGCCACTGACTTAATGATTAGTTGGGGAATCATTCAGGGAATTGCTCGGGAATTGCTTTCCTGAGAAGGAGTAATCAAAGATGTTGCAACAATGTTTTTTATTAGATTCAAAATATATTTTTTGTTTAAGACATGTCTGGTTCTAAACTATGTCTGCTATATACAGTCCTGGTTTTGATATAACTCATAAGTTTCTATAAAAAGATTTAAAATTTTAGTTATGTACCTCATCGGCATAACGGGGAATTAGCTCAAATGGTAGAGCGCTCGCTTAGCATGCGAGAGGCACGGGGATCGATGCCCCGATTCTCCATTTTTGAACATTTTTTTTGATATTATTTAAGTTTAAAAAGTGTGTTTCTAGTATATTTATTTTTCTAAGAAGTTGCTTTGATAGGTTGCTTGGTAGCATCTGAAGAAATTCCTGATGTTCCGTTTCTAGTAGAATTTACCAAAGTGCCATTAACGCCTGAAATAGTGAGGTTGGTGCTATTAGCCCCTTTAATCACATCGGTAGCTCTGGGTGGTGTAATCTTGGCGGTATTGGTTGCATTCCCAGAAACGGATGTTGGCAAGGTGGTATTTTTAGTATTGGTGGCGTTACCGGAGATGGGAGTATGGGCTTCAGTGATATTGGATGACGATGCTTTGATAGGCAAAGAGCTGGTGTTGGAGGCGGGGGTGGCAACTGGGGGCGAGGCAGCGCTGATAGCAGTGAGAAGCAAGAAGAATGATTGCATTTCGATTTGTATCTCTTGGATAATGCACATGATCTTTCATAGCAGACAAGGTATGCCGGAGTCCTGGCAAAGTAACTCGTAAAATCATCATAATGAGATGATATCATTGATGTTTGTTTCAGTGTGCGAGTAAATGTATGTTGAATCGATAATCATTTTATTGTATAAACTGGAAAGAGGTTTACTTGATCAACTGGACGATCGATTATCATAAGAGATCAGTGTGCCGTTTAACTCCCATTGATGACATCGGAGATTGTAAATTGTTTAGAATCAATTGCTAGCGTAAATAAACGTGTATATTTAAAATATAAATGTATACAAGTTTTCCTTTTAAAAATAGCCAATGTATTCGGTTGTACTCCAGGGCTCAAAATGATTAAACTATTCATAATAGGTATATCAATGGCAAGTTGGGATTTTCACGGAAGACCCTTTAAAAGGAAGGTGCCTTCTAAGAAAATTTCACACCCTCCATGAGGATGCACGATGAAATGTTGCTCAGAGGAGGAATGATATGTTATTGGCTGAAAGCCACACCTGAATAATCTGATTCAGGATAAGTAACTTATACCTGAAACCAGATCCCAAACTGATCTATTACATCGGGAATACAGCCCTATATTTTCCAAATCAGTGAGAAGATATAGGAGCTGAAAATCGATGCTCAGAATGCTATATCCCCGTTTAAACAATTTAAATGAATTCCATTCAGATTTACACTAGAAGTTATTAGAAAACCCCACATTTTGCTTTTTCATATAAATGACCTCAATGTAGAAATTATAAATTATATTTAGTTTTTTAAAAATATCTCTAAGCTACCATATTAAGCTATTTATTTTTATAGCTTAATGCGATTTTAATATAATCAAGAAATAACAATAAATCATGCTAATATTATAACATCTTCAATTATTCTCTCTTGGGAAATCATTTCCGTGAGAAATGACTCCACTATTGAGTAAAAGATGCCCCAATACTTAGACTAGATATTATATTAGAATCAGCCCCTTAATTTTCTAGAGGAATCCCCCTATTAAAAATACATTATCTACACATACACTATGTTGTATATCATCAGCTATATAGGGCTCTTTTATTTCTATAAAGATATCAATCTCTTCTAAATTTTCACTATTTTTTTATAGTATATACTTCCCAGAAATGCATACTTGAGAATAAAAACTGATTCAATGTATTATAAAATATAAAATTGTGATTAAAGTTTTAAAGATATATCCCATTTATTAACTTTTTATATATAAACTAAATAAATTGATAACAAGGAAACCTTTTGGAGAGAAATTAGAAGGGAATATATGAGAGAAAATAATTATTTTATTGAGATAATAGATTGAAATTTTAAGTTAAACTTATTATGACTTGTGATTTAAATGGGCACATCTAGGCACTATTGATTAAACTTGTGATAGATTTGAATCCCAATCATAATGACCTTTCATTCCCTTTCACAGTTTGGGGAATTCAATCATTCCTTGAAATAATTCCCCTCAATTTTCTCCCCTATCAGTAGCCTCAGCAATCTGTACCCCACCTATTCTGATGGCCAATGTAGTACCTGCCAACCTGCTGTTTTATAGTTGCTCAAAATATTATAAATTCAATTATAATTTCACAATTGTTGAAAATTGGCATATACCAGCAGATTTAACAGAAGATTTAGGAGGCAGGGGCACACACTCACTATATGCCTTTGAATGTGAGGATTCTGAAGAGATTGACCAACTTGATTTTTAATGAATAACTTTATTTGATCCTATACAAGTAGGTAAGAATTCTACCTCCTGGCATTTACTACCAACATCTTATATGGGGGTATTCTCATATTAATAATCATCAGTCACTGCCAATGTCTTCTAGGACATTCCAGCACACTATATAGTCTTGGTTGTATTAGAAGAAAAAGGGGTAACTTCCCATTTTAGGGCACAATCCCGCAATGCCTAGCACAAGGACACCCTTTGCTAGCACATTAATCAGTGATCCTTTTTAGATGTATAATCACCTCTATATTTGACCTTAATTGAGATTTGAACCAACCAGTTGAATTGGGCCTGGTGTCTTGGCGTAATTCCACTTTGAAGCTGGTGTCTTGGCGCTCAATGTTAATTATTGTGGCGCTCTGGCACTCACAAATAATTTTTCTGGCATCCCAGCGCTTGATGTAAACTGTAACAGCGCTCTGGCGCCAATAATAATTAATGCTGGCACTGTAGCGCATATTTTTAATGTTGCTGGCGTCCCGGCGCCCAGTTATTAGGGTGGCAGTGACATGGTGTGATTCATCACAATGACAATGTCATGGGCCACTAACTGTACATTTATTAATGTACTTTTAATGACACTAATTTTTGAAAGGGTAATTGATTAGCCCTTATCAATTTATCATTAATTGCCTAATAAATTAGGCTTTCCACAATCCCTGGTCAACAATTCTTCACAAAAATAAAAAATTTCTACTCACTATCTGTTTATGGGTGTTTAAATACTTTAGTGCACCCCTCCTAGATCTGCTGTTGCAACCAATATTGATACCTTGTCTTAAAACATATCTTATAATATGCAGGGGGTGCTCAACAAGCTGCCTCATACTGTATCCAACAACATCCTGCCTTCCACTTTGAATACCAAAATATGAAGCAACACTTTCTTATAAGAAGCAAAGCCAATTCCAGTCAAAATCCTTCAACAAGTTATTCAAAACCTAAAACCATATTTGGACCACACCACTATTTCACTCTCTTGTTGTCACAGTAGGTTCCATCATGCTGGGAATTATCCAGCCAAGTAGAAATGCTCAAAAAGACAACAGACTATTAACAAAATTGACCAAATTAACTGATTTAAATCAAATGGTCAATCAAAAATGAGTTACAGCTGCTTCAGTCTGCCAGCTTAAACCAAGTTCCCCTTGCAAACTGACGTTGATAAATTGACGTGATTTGAGGGTTACTAGATATGAGCTTATTAATCAGCATGGTTGTCAGAAATTGGTCACACAAGGGTTCTTTGCAACCTGGACTAGCTACTCACTTGACAATGTGGAAGGAATAGGAGCCCAGGATCCAGGTGGTATTGCTTAGTCAATTTTTGATATATATTGAATAATTTTCACTGTTTCAACTCTAAGAGTTGAGTCCTCCCAAAAATTTACTCAATAAAATCAAATATCCCTTGGTCTAATTTACTTTTTAAAAAATGCATCCTGTGGTTGGTTTGTTGCAATACATTCCTTACAATCTTATTCTAAGCCAGATCATTACTGGAAGATGGGGCCCTGCAGTTGGAACTTTGTTGTTGGTACCGCCCAATGTTAATTCAATGCCTGCCAATCTTGGAGTGGTCTCCCTGTCTTTGAAAATGAAAATTATGTTGCATCTCAATGTCCAGAATTTTATTCTGAAGATTCTTTGATGCTTTCACAGGCTATTTATCTTGGGCTCCTTTGATTAGGATTAATTATTTTACTTAATCCTAGTATCTCATTGGAAATTTTACAAAACAGCATTTGAAGCTGCATTGGTGGTTGATCATTAACTCTATGTGGATTTGGGTGGTCATTCCCCACCACTTAGAGACAGCTTCTTACTATCCTGCAATTTCTGTCACATTACTCAACTCTTCTACGTCTGAGTTTTGGAAGCAGTTTGTCATGAACTGTTTCTTTTCTCACAGTATTCTGTTGAGATATCTGCGTTTACCATGTTTACTTGTATCAGTTATTTTCTGATTTTTCAGTTTGGGCTTTTCTTTAACCTGTGGTTTCATCTCTGGTTGCAGTTGTATGGACTGGATCTTCTGTTTCCTATTTCTGCCGCGCTATGCCATTTTGGCACCCGGATTATTTTCCTGTTCCACCTACTGATGAAATTTCGCATGAAGTTTTGTCAGCTTTATCATTCTATTATGGTTCAAGCCTTAGTCACAAATCCCAATATTACCATGTGATGACATAGGTTTCTGAGGATGCTTGTGAATGGTTGTTGTCCACAGTGGAGCACAATCCACGTGTTTTAACTGAGTGCATCT
>QTSX02007582.1:0-16143 GCA_014839935.2 Entomophthora muscae | reverse complement strand
GGCATTAAAAAGTGATTTAAATTTGGTTCATGGATTTGACAATCCTGCAATTTCAAAAAACATAGTAAACTTAATGAAAATGATTGATGGATTTGAACACTTCAAATCTGATTCCAGTTAATTCATTTTGTCCATTGGAAATATGCAGTTCAACTTGAACTTTGCAAAGTGTCTATGAGTTCCCACATTTTTAAAAATTCAAATAAAAATGCAAAGAATTCAATTTAATTAAAAAAGGCCATCCTGCAAAAGTGATTCAAAATTTGGACCAAGGATTTGACAATCCTGCATTTTTACGTTTAGGTTCTGAATTTACAGTATTCATCTCAAACTTACCATGTATACATAAAATAATCAATGCTATCTAATTAAATCAAAAAATAGAAAAATTAAAACTAAAAACTAATTGATCAAAACTAAAAAGTAAAAATTAAAACCATAGAAGCAAGACATCAAGTTTATTCCTCCCCATTCTTCCCCATCTTCATTTTGGCCCCTTCCAGGAGGGCAGTTGCAATGAGCTCAAGCTTCTACTTGATCTCTGAGGCCTTGTATTTATGCTTGACTGCATTTTGAATGGCCTTGGTGAATAGGGTGGAGCAGGTTGTGGGCTTGGTGGGGGGGCGCGGTTTGCCAAGTCACACAGCTTGGAGATGGTTTCTCCTGCTCATGCTGTAGGATGGAGAAAAACTTATTGAATTTTGGGTGGAGCCCAAAGTTGGCCTTGAGGTGTTTGTGATAAGCCTCTAGCGCTGAGGTGGTCTTGAGCTCACCATTCACTACTGCCCGGTAAACATTCCAACTGGTCTTGGCATGGGCCTTGCCTCTGTGTGATGACCTTCCTAATCCACTGGGGCTCAAAGTACTTGAGGAAAGGCTTGAACTCCAAGTGCTTTACTATGTAAGGATCCTTTGAGAGAACCTCAAACCCCTTGTACAGTGTGCTCTGGCTTTAAGAAAGCCAAGGCACTAAATTGTGCAAGCAAAAATTTGTAGGTGTCTGAAGTGTCCCTCTAGCTCAACCTACTTAGCTTGGCATGGGCCTGCACATTCCAAGCAACTGCTTGGCGGTAGTGGAAGTGGCACCCCTGCATCTCCCTGATGAACAGCTGCTCAAATGCATTGAACTGAGCAAGCTCAAAGTCCATGATGCATATGTGAGGCCCCAGAGCTCTCAGCCTTACCTTTTCCTCCAAGTCCAGGGTGGCCTGGTCTTTGTTAGCGGCAGGAGGGTTGGTGTGGGTGTAGGGGGGTCTTCTTGGCATTGTTGTTGTCAGGAAGGAGGGAAAGTGCTTGGCGGAGAATGGTAAAGGCATGGGTGTAAATGGCCTCAGTGGCCCCAGGAAGAAGAAAGAACATGAGTGGAATCACCTGGATGTCAATCTGGGCATGGATTATCCAGAGCTGCTTGAACATCCGGGGGCAAGTGGCAAAGGTACCATCAACTAGCCAGGTCAAAGCCCTTTTAAACTCCAGCAGGTTCTGCTAGGTGGCGTAGCAGATTATGTGGTCTTTGGTGGAGGGCCCATTATCATGGAGGAGGAAGCACTCCCCACTCGGAAGCTGCTTGAGCTCGTGGGTGAGCGTAAGCTCCAAGAGGACGTCCAAAGCCTTGGGGGGAGAGGGATTGGCAGCAATACGCTTATTGCTTATGAACTTAAGCAATTGCTCTTGAGTTGGCACCAACTTGAGATTTTTAGGTTTTAAATGCTGCAGGGCCTTTATAGCCAGATCAGATGCTCATAGGTGAAAGGATGTTGGGATCACCTGGACAAGGTACCATTTTAACATCTAGGTTATAAGATGATTGGGGGGCTCACAAGAGTGCTCCCCCTTCTTGGAAGTTACTTGCTCCCAGCCCTTGGTGTTTAGCCAGGCCCCACAAGTCTTATCCTCACAGACAAAGTGCTTGCTCTTGATGGCACGCTTTTGATTATTACAGTTAAAAATGTAATTGTCAGCAACATAGCCAGGGCCACCCTTTACTGACATGATGGGGAAAAACGGGGGAAGCACTTGGGGACTTTAACCTCTCTGTCTACATTACAGATATTGTGGATGTCCAGTGGATCCCAAGCCACATGACCAGAAGATTTGAACTTCTTGGAGTACTCCTCAGGCTCATCTTGGGATCAGATAAGGGAGGGGGAAGAGCCATTGGGAGGGGGAGGGGAAGGGTTCTTCAAGGCATGCTTGGATGCCTTCTTTTTTACCAGAAGAAGAGATGGGCTCCTTGGCAGCCTTTGACTTATTGGTATATTGCTCCTTGGTGGGCTTGGAGTTGGCCTCTGAGTGGTAAAAGGAGTGGTTGGTAAGATCCCCATCAGATTTATTGGGTGAGGAATTTTTGGGGGAAGGTGAAGGTGATGTGGAAGATGAGGGTGGAGGGGGAGGAGATGGGGTTGGAGACTTTGCCTTTGCAGGCTTCTTGGCACGCTTGGGAGTAGAGGCAGTTTCTTTGGAGCCCTTGGAGGCTTGGCGCTTGGGATGTTGGCTGTTCTTGTTTGATCTTGTCTAAAGAAAAGTTTAGTTTTGTAAATAAAACAGTGTGAAAGATATGAAATAAAGAGGTAAAGCAAAGTAAAAGCCAAATGAAAAGTATGCAAATTATCAAAACCGCAGGATCAACCTGCCCGCAAGGTTCCAAACAAGCGGGTTTGTGACCCACAGTCTGATTATCTGGTCACTCAAAGCCAGACTAGGAAGTCAACTTGAATTACCAAATCCAAAAACATAAACAGATGATGATCCCATACGGTGGATACCTCATTTTGGCACTTGACTCATTACCAGGATCAAGCCACTCCCTTCTTCCATCCAACTGTGTGGTCAACAATCATGTTCCTGCTATCCATTGATTCACCATGACTATATAATCACTATCTCACAATAAAAGTTATTATCTAGCTTCTAAATATTTTCCCCTTGTAACTCTGCCAAAACAGCACAGTTATGACATTGGTAGCACAGGTTGGTTTCCCATCCTACCTTATCTTGAAAAATTCTGCCTGTTGCCCGCACACGCCGCAGCCAACAAATCCTTGACAGGAAATGGCTGGCCTCCTGTCTGACTGGAGCCTGTACACTCCTGGTGCCAAGATATCCAATGGTTTTGTCCTGTACCAGAATACGGTGATCCCACTACCCGCCTTCAACGCCATGTTGGTACAAGGGTTCTTCCAGGCTCCCACCTCCATGCCGCAATCAACCAACAAAAGTGTAATGTCAGTCTATGTAGCTCAAAGACTACAAAGCGCCACATTGGAACCTTTTGACAGGGCTAACAACAACGCTGCCGTATGGACCCAGTCTTCCCAGAGCAAGCTGGCCCAGATGGAATGCCCACAACAATTTTATATTGCGGAAATTTCCATCCACCTGATCCATGATGCTGGCATCTGGTGTGACAAGTGACACAAGGAACACACTAGCAAGAACTGGGATACCTTTAAGCAAGACTTCCTGGCAAGATTTGTGCTTAAGGATATAGCGCTCAGGATAATACGCCAAGTAAAGAACCTTACCCAGACAGGCGCTATGAAGGAACTCACCCGCACCTACAAAGAACTCCAACTTTGAGCACCATCTGACATAGCTTTTGACACCCCAGCCACACAGCTCATGTACTATGACGCCCTCAAGCCGCACGTAATGAGGCATATGAACCTGGACCAGGTGACCAACCTGCAAAGCCTGTATTGCAAAGCAGAGAAAGCAGAACAAACCTCCAACGCACTTCATAAGGCACAAACTGGGAAATGAGAAAGACCCAAGGACTCCCATCCAGGCGGGCGCTCCACTCAACCACCCCCTGGAGGCAACAGGAATTACACCAACCACAAACCCACAGGCTCAAATGGACATGGAAGTGGGAACAATGGCCAGTCAAATTGTAACCATTTCCGTGTCACCTCCACGCAAGGCAATCAAGACAAGGGAAAAGCCCAGGGAGAGCACTAAGCAAGCCAAGCTCTCCCCACGCAACTCCTGACTTGCCCAATGATGAGTACCAACCCAAGGACGTGGACCAATGCCCAATGATACAAGTGCCCTTGGAGGACCTGGTACTGTACACCATTGCCAGACATCCCAATAAACTGATGTCCTATCCTTTCTGTTTTCACAGTTACACAGGCTTAGCACTCCTGGATTTGGGTGCAGATTGAACCCCAGTCAACAGTAGCTTTGTGGACAAGTTCAAGCTGGCCATTAATCCTTTGCGGATTAAAAACGTGGTCCTGGTTGACAAACACCACATTGCTGTGATAAGGGAAAATGCCCTCTTCTCTGTCATGCTTGAGAACTTACATTCCACCATCCAAGGTCCCATCATCAACTTCCCAAGGTTTGCCATTGTATTGGGACTAGACTGGTTAAGTAAGAACAACCCTCACTTAGACTAGCCAACCTCAGTGTTGATCATCAAGCGTGAAGGTGTCAACCACAAGATCTACCCTGACTCTGTGGACCAACTGCTATGCAACCATGTCTTTGTACGTATCACAGAGACCCAGGACAAAAAGAAAAGCCTGAAGGCAATTGACTGGGACTCCTGCCAGTAAAAGATCATACACTTCAAAGATCACTAGGATACCTCCACGCCTCAGGACTGCAAAATTGTGGCCTGCCATCCAGAAATCTTCAAGGAAGCGCTGCCCAGGCTACCCCCTGAGAAACACATCCAACACTCCATCCAGCTCAAAGGGGCTGTACCCAAGGCGCGCCCTATCTACAGGCTGACCCCAAACAAAGATGATGCCCTACACGCCTTCTCAAGGAGGCGTTGGAGAAAGGACTTATCTGCCCCTCACAGTCTCCTTTTGGGGCCACCGTATTCTTTGTGGCCAAGAAGAACGGTACCTTGCATCTGGTCACAGACTACCAAGCCCTAAACAAAGTTACCATCAAGAATTGTTATCCACTACCACTGATTGATAATCTCTTTGAAGCCTTGGGAAGAGCCACAGTCTTCTCCAAGATTAACCTAACTGCAGGCTATAACCAGATTTGCATCAGGGAGGAAGACATCCCCAAAACAGCCTTCCACACTAAATATGGCTCATACAAATGTGTGGTGCTCAATTTTGGTATGACAAACGCCCCTTCCACCTTTGTGATCTTCATGAATGAAGTGTTCACTCCACACATAGGCAAGCATGCCCTAGTCTACCTAGACAATATCATTGTCTACAGCCCCTTGGTGGAACAGCGCCACAAGGACCTAGAGGCAGTCTTTGCTATCCTGGCACAACACAAACTGTTGGCCAAACCATCCAAGTGTCAGTTCTTCTGCAAGAAATTACCCTTCCTGGGACACATAGTCTCAAAGGACGGCATCAAACTAAACAGTCAAAAGATACAGGCCATCTGAAAGATGCCACCACCCAAGGATAAGTTGGAACTCCGCACCTTCTTGCGGATGGTGGCCTATGTACACCGCTTCATACCTGACTGTGGCGTTTTGACTGCCCCATTATCTGCAATAACAGGTGCTAAATCCAAGTTTGTATGGACCCAAAATGTGATCTCTGTTTTAGACGCCTCAAGGAGAAGCTCACGGCAGCTCCTTTCTGCAATACCCCAAACATGACAGGGAATACCAAATGGAAACTGACGCCTCAGATGCATCCATTGGGGGAGTACTATGAATCAAAAATAATGATGGTGACTTCCTGCCCATAGCTTATTAATCACGAAAAATTGACAGATGGCAAATGTCAATACCATCCACAACAAGAAACTGTTGGCTACCGTGCACTGACTAGTTAAATGGCGCTGTTATCTGGAACAGCAGGAAAAATTCACAGCATTAACCAACTAAAAGTCGTTCATATATTTTAAAACCCAAGCAAATCTATCTCACTGCCAAGCCCGCTGAATGGAGCTCTTGCAGAGGTTCAATATGCTCATAAAGTACAAACCTGGGGCCGAGCTTGCCATGGCAGACGCCCTGTCCCGCCTGTATGACCGCGCTTCAAGAGGAGAGAATGGGCTCAACCCGGACTGGCCTCTCTTGGTACTACAAACAAAGGATGAGGGCTTCCCCCTGGTACAACCAACATAACAAAGGAAACAGTCATCAAAAACAAACATCTATTTGCTGACATATACAGGACCCTACACAGAAAAATGTCTGACAGTATTAACATTTCCTATATCCCCACGCACCAGCAGGTAGACACCATCTTACGCTATCACAGAGACCTCAGACACACCAAGAGCCAAAATCTATATGTGTTCCTTAAGCACAAGGCCTGGTGGCCAACCTTATACTGCAATGTCCAAGAAGTTCTAGACCAATATGAGGTATGCAAAAAGTTTGCAAAAAGCAATACTCCACCTAAATCAGTATTACCTATCCACTTGTAACTACCCTTCAAGGTATGTGCCCTAGACATTGTGAGCCCCATGCCAGTAAATCACAATGAGAAGAAATACATCATCACTGCTATGTACTGTGCCACTTGATGGCCAGAGGCACAAGCAGTAAAAACACATACAGGTAATGACATTTGATGATTCATAGGGAAGGAAACCATCAGCAAGTTTGGAAAGCCAGAACTCCTGATAACCAATGGAGTCAAAGAATTGACCTCTGAAAAAACCAACATATACCTCACCAAGAATGGGGTACAGCACACGGCAACAAAACCTTACCATCCTCAGGCCAATGGACGCGTAGAGAAGCTGAATGGCAGGCTTGTGCAAGCCTTGGCCAAGCTCACTGCTGGGAGACCCAAGAACTGGTACAAGCATCTATCAACTGCATTGCTTGTATGCCAAACCCAAGCAAACAGATCCACCAGTAAAAGCCCCTTTGAGTTAGTTTATGGCACACATTCCAACATCATCCAAGCACTATCAGAATCTAAGCTGGAAATGCCAAGCAAGGATCCACCCCACTCAGATCTCCAGGTAATACAGGCTAATAGCAATCAACCAGAAAGAGAAGAAAAGCATCTACAAAAGACCTTTGTCCCCATCCAAGACAGACATGAGGTCAGTGACAAAGTTTGGGTCATGAACACTGACAAGGGTAAATTACAGCCAGAAAAAGCAGGCCCTGTCATCATCCTAAAGGTTAATGAAAATAACACCTACCTTGTGCAAAGACTCAGAAAACAAAAATAAGACAAAGTCCTCCACCATGATTGTTTCAGGCCCTGAAAAGCAAGACAAAAACAACACAAGACTGTCCTACCTGCCACCAAACAACAGCTAGAACAGTATGGCGCCCAGGCTCCCAACAACCTCCCTGACAACCTGCCCCCAGAGGAGGCTGATCTTCAATTGGGGGGGTGTCAAAACAAAAGGCTTGACCTGCCAGCAAGGTTCCAAGTAAGAAGGTTTATGACCTGCAATCCAATTATCCAGTTACTTGAAGCCAGACTAGGAAGTTGACTCAAATTTCCAAATCCAACAACATTAACAGATTATGATCCCTTACGGTGGATACCTTGTTTTGGTGCTTGACTCATTACCAGAATAAAGCCACCCCTTCACCATCCCACCGTGTGATCAAGGCTATTGTGTTCCTGTTATCCACAATTAACAATACCTATAGAATACTTATCTCTCAATAAAGAATATTATCTAGTTCCCAAACATTTTCCACTTATAACTTTGCTAAAACAGAACAGTTACAACAAGAGTAACCCCTTAAGAGGGGGTGTCAAGGAGCTGGATGTACAGGTATTCTAGTCTCTATCAACACACTTAACATCCACTCATTGCCTGGTTTTTTGCCAATCCAATTACTGTTCTATATAACAAGAAAGGCAAAAAACCAATATCACATACCTTGTCCAATTATCCAGTGACTCAAACCCATTCTGCACATGACCATCCTTATCTTTGATCCAACTTATATCCCCACCACAGTGCAAGCTATATAAATCCAAAGTATTATCCATAAAATATACTTCTATTTTTCTTAATTCCATATTCAAAGCTTCCTCAAAAGTTGCTCCTCATCAAATTCTGTAGAATTTTAATCTTATTAGTTGCTATTCTGCTACAATAGTTTTAGAAGCTATGGCAACAACCAAAAATACCTCAGATTTAAACAAAATGGTTTCAGATGTAAACAAAATTCAAGTTACGTGAGATTCAGGATTCAAGTAATATGGAAAAATTCAGTTAATAAATGAGCTGTCAAACAAAAAACAAAATTTCACTAGCCCATTATAAAAAAATTATATCAAGCATCAAGCAGCATAGTCTGAACCATAAACAAAATGAACTGATACAACAAGTGAGACAGATGGATGTGTCAAAACTGCAGGCTCAACCCACCAGCAAGGTTCCAAACAAGTGGGTTTGTGACCTGCAATCCAATTATCCGGTCACTTGAAGCCAGACTAGGAAGTCAACTTGAATTATCAAATCCAACAACATGAACAGATGATGATCCCCTACAATGGATACCTCATTTGGCACTTGACTCATTACCAGGATCAAGCCACCCCCTTCTTCCATCCAACTGTGTGATCAACAATCATGTTACTGCTATCCATTGATTCACCATGACTATATAATCACTATCTCACAATAAAGCTTATTATATAGCTTCTAAATATTCCCCCCTTGTAACTCTACTAAAACAGCACAATTACAACATTCTATTCCAGAGTATATTATAATCCAAGCAGGATTCATATAGGGCGCCAACAGAAGGACTAAAATGAAATGAAATTTGAGCAAACTAGAAGCAAGATTTCACAAGCACAAAACAAAATGAAGTCACACAAGATGTGTAGTATGAGCAGCCTAAAATAGAAATATAACAGTTTAACAGCTAATCAACAGCTATCTGATTTAGGAATAGAGGCATTTTATTCATTTTCATGGCTCCTGATTTGTGTAAAATGGTTTTGAGGACCTTCTAAATATAGACTCAAGATTACAATAAAAATAAATCATAAAATTTTAAGCTTCTACTTTTAGTGATTATATCCTAGGTTTTTTCAAAGATAGTTTTCAATAGCAACAACATTTTGACAGCTCCAATGAGCAAGCTAGTAGCAGCCAAGCCAGCTTCAATGGAGGCAAGGCTCAGAACGTGGAGGAACCTGTTTATACCCAAGCCTTTGAAGCAGTTAACAAAGAAGCTGACCTGTACCTAACCCCCAACCCCTATGGCTTTGACTTGTTCAACAGTCACCTAGTGTCTAACTCTGCCCCTGCTCCTGTACCCACCCCTGCACAAGCTGCCCGTCAACAAACCAATCAGGATGGTAACCCTGATTTGGAAAAAATTCCTGCCACCAGCCAACCTTCCCCCTACAGCCAATCAGGTATCAGCTCCCCCGGACCAGCGCCCCAAACACAGAATCATTACTGCCCAAATTCTTCAGGAAATTGTGGCACTCAACCTTCAGGGTATGTCCTGGGACCAGATTGCCAGCCAATTGCAATTCACCCAAGCTACAATAATGCAGGAATTTAATAATTTAATGAATAAGGGGAATCTGATTGGGACAGCCAAGAAGCCAAAGAAGGCCCCCAAGTCTCAAATCACTGAGGTTTACCCAATTATGCTCAACCTCCTGCAGTGGGACCCCAAGCTTCCCTTGACCCAGGTCCAGAAGCAACTTGTGCACCATGAAATTTGGGTGTCTGAGCTCATAGTGCAGCTCTGGATGTATGGGAAGGTGGTGTCAGTCCATGTGCTGACCAATGTTGCTGGCAACCAATGGGATGGCGCTGAGGATTCCCCATATGATCCTACCATTAAATCCACCCTGATTTGATGCTTGACTAGTCTAACAGATGAAATCATCCTCATCTCCTACTACAAATTGTCCATTGCTTTTGATGATTTTGGTGAGCAAGGAAAAGCTGCCACTCACAAAGAAAGTAAGAAGGTCAAGAAGTGGACTTTCATTGGTGCTTTTCTGGCTGTTTCAGCCAAGGGTTCTGTCTATTATTGGAAAAATCCAGATTTCACCAATGGCTACCAGTACAGCCACATCCTTGGTGGATTACTCAACTCCTGGGATGGCTTAAATTCCAAGCACCGGGTTTTCTTGAGCCACCAGATGGAGGGTAGCTCCACCGCCCTTGAGGCCATCCAGGAACGCAAGCACCAGGCCTCAGTCTACCCCACCAGCCATGCAGACATCCATCTGGGTAATGTTGTCTTCAACATTGGAGACACAGTCCAGGAGCGCCGCCCTCAGGCTTTTAATGATCTCTATCTTGGGGTCCTTGACCACAATTCTCTCTTTGGTCACCAAATGGTGGCTGACTTGTTTGCGCAAATGGTTTTCCATGTGAACATGGGCAACCAATCACGTAAGGATAAGTGCCTCCCACCCCGTGCCACAGCCACCTACCAGCCAATCAAGGCAATGACAGATGAGGAATATGACTAGTGGTATATGGCAGCCATCATGTGAAATCCTCCTACCCCCGCCACCACCACCACCCACCACCCACCTTCCAGCCCCACCCCTCCATCCCAGAACCCCCAGGCCAGCACCACCTCTACGTCTTCCTTCCTGCGCTATTCTGCCTACTAGGCATCACTCTTCCCTGCCCCAATAAACCCCCTGTTGCCAAACATTTTCTATTTATATTATCTTTATTTTGAATTTCAATTGTTCATGTTCTCTTTGTTTAATGTTGGTTTTATTCTTTATTTTCAGCTTATTTCTATAAAAGCATATATTTACTATGCCATGTCTCTAGATTCAGAACACAGTTATTTTTACCACCCAAACACTGCCCCTTGTAAAAATATTAACAACAATTTGGTGAGCATCTAAATTTGAATTAGAAAGCTATAGGTTAATTGTGTTTAGATAAAGTTGTTACTGATTCAAATTCAAAACCTTAATGATAAACTTTAAGCCAATCAGGAGCCAAGTGATAAAGTGATTGTTGTGATATAAAGGGTCATTCATTAATTCTTTGATGCATGTGCGCTAATTAATATGACTGTCTGGTTGTTTTGCTATTGTGCGCCATTGCCGCTGTGATGAGTTGTTGATGAACTAGTGCTAACCTAGCAGCTGATTGGGCACTAGTCCATCAAAAACTTGCCACAGCAGCAATGGTGTACAATGGAAAAACATCCTGCCAATCAGATCAATTAGTACACATTTATCAAAGAATTATTGAATGATCCATTTATGTCACAACAATCACTTTATCACTTGGTTCCTGATTGGCTTAAAGTTTATCATTAAGGTTTTGAATTTGGATCATTAACAACTTTATCTAAACACAATTAACCTATAGTTTTCTAATTCAAATTTAGATGCTCACCAAATTGTTGTTAATTTTTTTTACAAGGGGAAATGCAAAGTACCAAAAATAATATGGCAATTAAGGGAACAATACATTAAAAAGCAAACAACACATATTGAGTTGAGCGTAAAACATATACCCAATGTGTAAAAAAATGGGATAATGTAGTAAATGGGAAAAAAACAGGAATAGACAAAGAGGCAAAATTTATCAGAATAACAGAGCTTATTGGGATGAAAGATATAAAAACATATGGAAAGGTTAGTAAAAAAATCAAATGAGAGAACTTCTAAACTACTCAAAGACCTCAACTGGGTGATTGCCAAATTAAAGATATTGACCACAAGGTCAAGGCAAAAGTTAAAGCCGCCGTCCTTACAGGGGACAAAATTGAAAAGGTGTCCTCCAAGGCACTTATGGCCAAGATGCCAGACACATCCAAAAAAACCATCTGATGCATATTAAATTTCCAGAAAACCATGGTAGAAGGCCTCAAATTCAAGTCCTTTGCCCTCTCTGCGTCGTCCATCTGGGTCAATAATCCTGAGATGTATCCCATCTCAAACCTGAAAAGTGCGCAAGAACCAAGGACACCAAATTGCCGGTGCAACTGCTTGCACCAAGAATGGCAAAGCCTGCAGAAGCTGCAGGAAAAGAGGAAGTCTGCAAAGGTAACCTAAAAAATAAATTAATAAAAATTTCTAAATACTTACCTTTTTTTAGAAAATGTAGACGGTGAACTCTGCTGGGTCCTGGTCCCCTTTGTCCCCCCACCTTCTACGCCAATTATGCCAATCATGTGGCAAGGCAGCTATTTCTGTCCTCCCCTGTCTTGCAGCGAGCTCAAGGATAGGATCCACGGTACTTTCCCAATGTCCAGGGAGGCATTGGCTGGGCTTTTGCATTATGAGGGGGCACCAAGTGGGCAGTTACTGCCTACAAGGATGCCCAACTGGTCTGCCTGGGCCCAGTGGTCTTCTTTGAAGTTTACTGTTTAAACTGCATTGAGCTTGTTTGGGATGTCCTGGCAACAGTTCCATTTGAGAATATACCAGAGATGGTCCAGGCACACATGGCTGCTTGCTTCTGCTTCCTGGTGGAGCACACCCTGCCTTACCTTGTTAGAGAACTTTGGGTGTGTGGTGGGTAAATTGGCTGTTGCAGAAGCAACAGTCTGTAAAGAAGACCAATATCCTCCTTGCCAACTTTGGGCTGGCCTGGAGTGCCAACAAGACAGGGGTCCCTCCAGCAATAGAGCTCATGTTTGCCAAGACAAAGCACAAGAAGAAGATCAGTGCTGTTTTTAATAAACTGTGCAAGTTTACTGAAGCCTTTTCTGGGCAAAGGCTTCACCTGGTGGTTTACCTGGGGTATCTCTTTTACTTCGGGATGAGAGCGTCCATAGAGGATCTTGATGGGGCCCTCCTAGGGATTGAAAAGGCCAGGCTCTCCCTGGATGGGAAGAAGGTCCCCCTGGGTTACGACTCAGTTGACCATGTTATCCAGGACGCCCTGGTTCTGGCTGGAATCTACGGGTTTGCAGCCCCGCCAGAAAAGCTGCTGCTCCATTCCCACTTCACTATCCTCCCTTTTACTAGCAGCTAAGAATACTTCCAGCAGGGTGTATCCACTGTTCACAGTGTGGCAGTGGAAACTGTGCACCACCTCCATTGTGGGGTGGGTACATACCGCCAAACCCACTACAGGCAACCTCAATAAAAATCTCCTTCCTCAATATAAGCTACACTTTTAAATTTTGCTTTTTAAAAAACTTAATTTTTATAATTATTATTTTAGCTAACAAGTTTTGTGAAATAACTCCTGTGGAGACAGTCATCATATAAGCATAAATATATTTACTTTAATAAAATTTACTTCTATTGTGAACATTTAACTTTTGTAATTTGATTTTTATATTTATTTGACAAAAGTGATATAAATATATTCCTGTAATCTAGTATCAAGTGTTTAGGATAACCTCAGATGCCATAATAGAAAAAAATTAATATAAAATAAATAAATTATGAACCTTCATTGATGTTCCCGCTGAATATGATTGTGGGCTTAGAATCTTCTAAATATAAAATGATAGTTAATAAATCTTAAATAGTAAATTAGATAATATAAAAAAGTTGGACAAGCTAAGCCTTTAATTGATTGGTTGTTTAGAAAAGCAGGCAGGGATGAACAGATCAGCGTGGCCATAGAATTTGGCCACAGTCTCAGCTAGGAGAGTGTGGATCCCGGCCTGCAGCAAATTAAAGAGGTCCTCAGTCCCAGCTGGGGTCCCTTGCTTGACAACTTTCTTGAGCCACCCAAAGACTTCCTCAATGGGATTTAGGAAGGGCAAATAGGTGGGGAGGAAGAGAAGGCGCATATTTGCCGTGGCCAATTGCTGGGGGCTCACTGCAATGATAGTATCAATTGATGGAAATTCCTCAAGAATATCTGCCACCTTATGGAGACCAATGTTGTCCAGAACAATGATGTTGGTGAATCCCAGGCTTATGCGCCTCAGGTGCTCCTGGACCAATAGGAGGAATGACAAGAAGGTATGGCTGTTGTGAGAACCCAAAATCATTTGATACAGATCAACCCCCTTTGGACCAAGGAGAGCCACCATTGAGTAGGCTGTGGCACAGACTGCTGCACGCCAAGCTACCCTGTCATTTGAGCCTTTTGGGACATACCCATATGCATTCTTCATAGATGAGGCAAATGCTGATTTGTCAATGTAATAGAATTTGACTGTCCCCTTGGCTTTGAGGGCAGTGTACACCTCTGCGTAATTTTTCCGGACGTCAATGTTGGCTGGGCTGTTACAATTGTAGGGGGATACCCCAAGCTTTTTCCAGGAAAAGTGCATTCCCTTGACCAAATGATAATAAAAGAAAATTGAGGACTTAACCCCAAATGTAGATTTTACCATGGCCTGTATATTTTCCAGTTCAAGATGATAATCTCGGGTTATCCACTGGTGGATTGCCCATTTGTGCTCCTTGGTGAGAATGGTTGACACACACAAGGATTTCTCTGCGGCAAGGACATGGCAAGTATCAATGAACTTATTGAAGGTCTTCAAGGCAACTTGGGATCCACCCCAACAAGAGCTGCAGCCGCCTATTAATCACCAGATTCACGCATTAGCTTGAGCAGGATGATGTGTTTGATATCTGGGGTGCGCTTCTGGGCGGGCTTAGCGGGAGTAGTTGAATTGGGATCCTGCTCAGGGACTGGCTTGCAAGGCATGGGTACCTTGTTGTAGAAGGCTGAAACTTTCTTGAGCACTAGCTGTCCCTCTGTAGTCCTATAGAACTCAGGCTATCTGTTCTCTTCCTGGTTGCCGTCACTGACATATGGCTTGTAGCTAGTGTCAAGTACAGGCTTCACATTCTACAGCATGGCTGACGGTACCAACTCTTGCCGGTACACAACGTCAAACACATACAAAGTAAGTTCTACCTCCTTGTTTCTAACCATTTTTGTTGTGGTAACCTTGGTGGGCTTCTGGGTCAGCTTTGGGACCCAAGGATTGATGCTCTTCACCCTAACAGCTTGTGCTCCTTGAATTGGCTGTGTCAGTACAGCATCACTATTAAACTCTTCTCTCCTGTCTCCTTCCTGAGTAGGCATTTGGGTTGCACTAACTCTGTTCTTTGACCCACGGGGGCAACTGCAACTGCGGCGCACAACAGGCGCATTGGTACTCTGTTGTTGTGTTTCTTCCATTTTGAGAATTTAATAAAATATCAAATAAATTTCAATTAAGTTACTCCCTAATTTTAATTTTTGCTTTTATCTGAATACGGATATTTAATTAGAGTTTTTCCCACCCAATATCCCAATTATAGATTTTTATTTCTTAATTAGTTGTTTTTGGTTTTACAACGCCCATTTTAGGATACCTCAAAAAAATCCACCTATTTTCCTAGATTTTACTGCCAAATTCAAACACCCAACACAATATTTGTCAAAATTTATGTTTCAGATCTTGTTTCTTATTTTAGATTCCTTGGTATCATTCTTGATTACAATCCATTGCACACAACATTTGGGTGATTTTGTTTATATTGTGAGTTGCTATTGTGTTTTGTTTTTGGGTTGAGTTTTGACTCACCACGCTTGGGTGTATTTTCTCACCAATTCACATAGTAAGCATATGTACACCAAAAGGCAACTCACACCATTTTGTTTGTGAATCAATGTATTTTGGATTGTATTTTGAATAATTTTGCTTTGCGTGTGAGCACTTCTTTGCTGTGTTGACCCATTTTTCCCATTAACGCCAAAAATCCCTGTTAACAGAGTGTATGTTTTAACCTGATATTTGGATTTTGCTTAAATCTGAAAGCATTCTGTTTAAATCTGAGGTATTTTTGGTTGTTGCCATAGCTTCTAAAACTTCTATAACTCTTTAAATGGGTTTAGAGGATCACAATTGTTACCTGGGTGCCAAGCCCTGTGCTTGCTGTTGGTATATCTAGTTTAGAATATTGTATGAGCTCTCCTAACTAACATATTTTTTGCAGCATGGAGTACTCCTTATGTCTGTCAAAGCTGACATTTTTTTATTTGGAATAATAGAGTGAACTAGAAATTCACCCTGAATATTTATCATATGCTGTTAGAGGAATGTATGTTTAGCTCTGGGGGATAAAAATGGAAGTCTAAGTAATAGTCAGAATGGCAACAGCGTCCATGTTGGCAATAATAATGTTGACAGTGGCCATGTTGACACTTTTAATGTTGACACTATAGTAAAGTGATGACCCGGGTTTACTTAATGTTGTTTCCTGGATGTTGACACTTTTTTAATTAACAAGACACTTTACCCTGAATATTTTTAATATAAAAATTATTTTTAAATATATTATTATACTAAAATGACCC
>QTSX02007581.1:0-16221 GCA_014839935.2 Entomophthora muscae | reverse complement strand
TGGGGACCCAAGGGTAAATGCTCCTCACCCTAGAAGCTTGTGCTCTTTGAACTGGCTGTGTCAGTGCAGCGTCACTATTGAACTCTCCTCTCCTGTCTTCTTCCTGAGTAGGCACTTTTTTTGCACTGACTCTATTCTTGGATCCGCAGGGCAACTGCAGTGCATAACCAATGCATTGATACTCTGTTGTTGTGTTCCTTTCATTTTGAGAGTTTAATAAAATATTAGTTAAATTTAAATTAAGTTACTCCCTAATTTAAATTTTTGCTTTTATCTGAATATGGTATTTAATTAGAGTTTTTCCCACCCAATATCCCAATTATAGATTTTTTATCTCTTAATTAGTTGCTTTTGGTTTTACAACGCCCATTTTAGAATACCCAAAATATTTTCCACCTATTTTCCTATATTTTACTGCTAAATTTAAAGCCCTATCACAATGTTTTTAAAATCTTTGTTCAGATTGTGTGCCCTGTTTTATATACCTTGGTATCATTCTTGATTACAATTCATTGTACAAAACATTTGAGTGATTTTTGTTTATAGTGAGTTTTTCCTTATTGCTGTTTTGCTTTATAAGTTGGTTTTGTTCTTTAATACGTAGGTGTATTCATCACCAATACACATAGTAAACATGTGTACACCAAAAGTCAACTCACACCATTTTTTTGTGAATTCATGTATTTTGGATTTTATTTTGAATAGTCTCGCTTTTATTGTGTAAGCACTTCTTTGGTGTGTTGGTCCGTTTTGCCCATTAACATAAAAAATCCCTGTTAACAGAGTGTATATTTTAACCTGATAAGTCGGAATTTGCTGAAATCTGATATCAACACCGAACAAATCTAAGGGATTTATTGGTTATTGTGATAGATACGAAAACTATACAGCATTTTTAAATTTTATTTTTTTCTTTTGTATTCTGTGGTGACTTTCCAAAACACGAATTACAAAGTATAATAAATATATGTCTATGTCACTACTGGTACATAAATATAAAAAGGTAATTTAAAAAATAAAAAATGTAACCTTCATGTTATATGTTGATTTTTTGTAAATAATTTTTATTATTACTGTAAGTAAATAAATGCTTTAAGATATTTTTGTTACAGTAATAAAATGCTAAAATAAATTTTGTTTAAAAAATAATTAGAAATTAAAAAATATAATTTTAATGTAGATTTATTATAAAAGAGATTTTATTGAGGGGGCTGTAGTGGGTTCTTCAGTATGTACCCACCCAGCAATAGAGGTGGTGCACAACCTCCACCACAACACCATGAACATTGGATACACTTTGATTGAAGTACTCCCTGTCTTCTGTTAAAAGGCAGGATATTCAGATGGGAGTGTAGTAGAAGCTTCTCTGGTGGGGCTGCAGACCCGTGGAATTCTAGCCAGGACCAGGGTGTCCTGGATTATGTGATCAGCTGAGTTGTAACCTGGGGGACTTTCTTCCCATCCAGGGGAAAGCCTGGTCTCATTAATGCCAAAAAAGACCCCATCCAAGTCCTCAATGTTGATCCCCATCTCAAAGTAGAAAAAGAAACCAAGATAAACAACAAGATGAAACCTTTGCCCAGCAAAGGCTTCTGTAAACTCACACAGTTTGTTAAACACTGCACTGATTTTCTTTTCATGCTTTGTCTTTGCAAAAGTGAGATCCATTACTAGAGAGAGCCCTTTTTTGTCAGCACTCCAGATCAGCCCAAAGTCAGCAAGGAGGATCTTTGTCTTCTTTACGGCTGTTGCATCTTTAACAGCAAATTTCCCAATGTGCGCCCAAAGTTCTCCAGCAGGTAAGAGAATGTGTGCTCTACTGGGAAGCAGAAGCAAGCAGCTAAATGCGCTCAGCCCATCTCTTGTATATTCTTGAATGGGAGCGTTGCCAGGACGTCCCAAACAAGATCAATGGATTTTACACAGTAAACTCCACTGAGGACCACCAGGTCAAGGCGGACCAATGGGCATCCTTGTAGGCAGTAACTGCCCACTTGGATGCCCCCTTGGTATGTAAAAGCCCAGCTAGCACCTCCCGGGACATCAGAAAGGTACCATGGATTCTGTCTTTAAGCTCCTGCAAGACAGGGGGGACAGAAAAGCTGCTTAGTCACGCGAGTGGTATAATTTACACAGAATGTGGTGGGGAAAAAGGGGACCAGGACCTGGCAGATTTTGCTGTCTATGTTTTCTAAAAAAAGGTGAGTATTTACAAAATTTTAAATTTTTTTTTAGGTTGCCTCCTTCAATTCTCTGCTTGCTGCAGCCTCAGCTGTCTTTGCCATTCTTGGTGCAAGCAATTGTGCTGGCAATTCAGTATCCTCTGTCCTTGTGTGCTTTGCTGGCTTGAGATGTGCATACATCTTGGGGTCATTAACCCAGACAGACGGCACAGAGAGGGCAAAGGAATTGAACTGAAGGCATCACACAACAGTCTTCTGGAAATTTAACAGGTGCTTGATTTTTTTCTCAGATGTGTCTGGCATCTTGACCATCAAGGCCTTCACAGAGACCTTGCCAATTTTCTCCCCTGTTAGGATGGTGTACTTCACCTTTGCTTTGACCTTGCAGTCAATTTCCTTAATTTCAGCATTGCTGAGTCAAAGTCCTTCAATAACTTCTCAAGTTCTCTCATTAATTTTTTATCACCCTTTCCATATGTTTTTATAGCTTTCACCCCAATAAAATCTGTGTTATTATGATACTATTACCTCTTTGTTTATCCCTGTTTGTTTTCCCACTTACTACAATATCCCAACTTTTACCCATTGTGTATAAGTTTTTGAACTTATCTCAATATGTGTTGTTTGCTTTGTGTTGGCATTGCTTCCATAATCACCATCTTATTTTTAGCACCTAAACACATCCCCTTGTGAAATTATTAACAATGATTTGGTGATCAGCTAAATTTAAATTAGAAAATCCTAATTTTATTGTGTTTTGATAAAGTTGTTGGTGATCCAAATTCAAACCCTTAATGATAAACTTTTGGCCAATCAGGAGCCAAGTAAGAAAGTGATTATTGTGACATAAAGGGTCATTCAATAGTTCTTTGATGCATGTGTGCTAATTAATCTGATAGGCTGGATCTTTTTCATTGTGCACCATTGCCGCTGTGGCAAGTTGTTGGTGGACTAGTGCTAACCCAGCAGCTTATTGGGCACTAGTCCACCAATAACTTGCCACAGCAGCAATTGCGCACAATGGTAAAACATCTGGCCAATCAGATTAATTAGTGCACATACATCAAAGAATTA
This sequence comes from Entomophthora muscae, assembly GCA_014839935.2. NCBI lineage: Eukaryota > Fungi > Entomophthoromycota > Entomophthoromycetes > Entomophthorales > Entomophthoraceae > Entomophthora > Entomophthora muscae. Next base: position 12,964 of record QTSX02007581.1, on the reverse strand, counting down.
TTGAATGGCCCTTTATTTCACAACAATCACTTTTTCACTTGTCTCCTGTTTGGATTAAAGTTTATCATTAAGGGTTTGAATTTGGATCACCAACAACTTTATCTAAAAACAATAAAATTATAATTTTCTATATTAAGTTTAGCTGGTCACCAAATTGTTGCTAATATTTTCACAAGGGGCTGTGTAAAGAGCTAAAAATAACTGTGCTATGGATCTAGATACATGGTATATTAAATATGATTTTATATAAATAAGCTGAACATAAAGAATAAAATCAAATACAGTAGTTTTTAAACCTGTTAAGATGAACATTTAATCTCAGTCTAAAAACAAAATTGAAAACTAAAGAATTCATATTAAATCACAATATATTTGGACCTACTTTGATTTTGTTTTATGACTTAGTTGCATTTGTTTTTAGACTAAAATTATAGTTTATCTCAACAGGTTTGAAAACTACTGTATAAACAACAAGAAAATGAACAATTGAAATTCAAGATAAAGATAATATAAATAGAAAATGTTTGGCAACAGGGAGTTTGTTTGGGGACAGGGAATAGTGATGCCTAGTAGGCAGAATAGCGCAGGAAGGAAGGCATAGAGGCGGTGCTGGCCTAGGGGATCTGGGATTGGGTGGATGGGGCTAGCAGGTGGGGGTGGTGGTGGCATGGGTATAGGCAGGAGGATTGTGCATGTTGGCTGCCATATATAGCTGATTGTATTCCTCATTGGTCATTGCCTTGATTAGCTGGTAGGTGGCTGTGGCACAGCGTGGGAGGCGCTTATCATTGTGTGATTAGTTGCCCATATTCACATGAAAGACAATTCTGGAAAACAAGTCAGCCATCATCTGTTTACCAAAGAGAGAATTATGGTCAAGGACCCCAAGATAGAGATTGTTGAAAGCCTGAGAGAGGCGCTCCTGGGGTGTATCTCCAATATTGAAGAACAAAACATCAGCCAGATGGATGTCAGCGTAGCCAGCTAGGTAGACTGAGGCCTGTGCCCCTGGATTTCCTCAAGGGCGGTGGAGCTGCCCTCCATCTGGTGGCTCAAGAAACCCCATTAAGTGAAATTCAAGCTATCCCAGGAGTCAAGCAATTTGCTGAGGATATGGCTGTACTTGTAGCCATTGGTGAAATCAGGTTTTATCTGATAGTAGACAAAACTCTTGGCTGAAACGTCCAGAAAAACACCAATGAAATTCCCCCTCTTGATCTTCTTTCCATTCTTGGTGGTGGATTTTCCTTTCTACCATTCCATTGGTTGCTGCCAAAATTGGTCAATACCTTTATTAAAGCCACTTTGACATACATCCAGAGCTGCACCATGCACTCAGATACCCAAATATCATGGTGCACAAGTTGCTTCTGGACCTTGATTAGAGGAAGCTTGGGGTCCTGCTGCAGGATATTGAGTATGATTGGGTAGGCCTCTCTGATCTGGGACTCTGGGGCCTGCTTGGGCTTCTTGGTTGGCTAACCAGGTTTCCCTTATTCATTAAGTTATCAAATTTCTGCATTATGATGACTCGGGTAAATTGCAATTGGTAAGCAATTTGGTCTCATGTCAAATCATGCAGGTCTAGTGCCACAATTTCTTGGAGAATTTGGGCAGTAATTATTCTGTGTTTGGGGTGCTGGGCCATGGGAGCTGAAGCCTGATTGGCTGTAGGGGGAGCAAGTTGGGTGTTGGCAGGAAGTTGTGCTGAATCAGGGTTGCTATTCTGATTGGTGGGTTGGTTGGCAGCTTGTGCAGAGGTGAGTAAGGGAGCAGGGGAAGAGCTAGAAGTGAAATGACTATTGAACAAGTCAAAGCCACAGGGGTCGGGGGTCAAGTACATGTCAGCTTCCTTGTTACACATCAAAGGCTTGGGTGTAAATGAGTGCCTTCACATTGTGAGCCTCACCTTCAGTGAAGCTGGCTTGGCTGCTTCTGGCTTGGTTGCTGGTGCTGTGTAAAAAATGTTACTGGTAAAAACCATTTTAAAAAACCTAGGATAAAATCACTAAAAGTAGAAATTTTAAAATTTAATGATTTGTTTTTATTGTAATCTTGATTCCATATTTGGAAGGTTCTCAAAACCATTTCATACAGATCAGGATCCATGAAAATTAATAAAATGCCCCTGTTCCTAAATTGGATAGCTGTTGATTGGCTGTTAAACTGTTATATTTCTATTTTAGACTGCTCATATTACACATCTTGTGTGACTTCAATTATTTTGTGCTTGTGGAATCTCACTTATAGATTGCTCAAATTTTGCTTCATTTTAGTCCTTCTGTTGGTGCCTCATATGAATCCTGATTGGATTATAATATACTACAGAACAGCATCCATCCATTTCACTTGTTACGTCAGTTCATTTTGTTTGTGGTTTGAACTACACTGCTTGATGTTTGATATAATTTTGTATAATAGGCTAGTGAAATTTTGTTTTTTGTTTGACAGTTCATTTATTAACTGAATTTTTTTTAAATTAATTGAATCCTGAATCCCACGCGACTTGGATTTTGCTTAAATCTGAAATCATTTGTTTAAATCTGAGGCATTTCTGGTTGTTGCTATAGCTTTTAAAACTACTGTATTTATAATAAAAAATATTTTTGAAAATATTGTTTAATATTGATTTCAATTATTTTAATTTTAAAAACAAGAGAGTAAAGAAATAATTTTTATTTTAAAATAAAAATTCTTAAAAATACACTCTTCTGTGGGTGAGGAAGGGGAAGATTCCAAGAGAATCTAATCAAAGAAGATTCTCTTGAAACTGTTTCCAGATTTTGATCGGGTGCTCCTTTTAAGAAAAGGAGTCACCTGTTTGAAATCTGACGCAGCCCTAGTATGAGCCCATTCATGACACTATAATTTATGCAAGTGCATGCTGCAATGTTATTCTCTTCATTAAAATACATTACACTCTGCAGGCTAACTCCATAAGAGACTAGGCTGCATACAGATGCATCATCATGCCTTCTTCAATCAAGCTGCAGGGTTTTGCTACGAAGTGGAATTAGGTGGTGATAGACTGGGGTGTAGAATTATTGAATGTATGGCTCTTAATGGCCCCAGTCGATAATTAAATGCACATCACTCTGGATTAAGCTGATCTTGATTGAACTTTAGTTTAAATGTGCATAATGGCGATTTCCAGCTATACTAGCCTGGCAACAAGAATCGATGAATTAGGAGTGGTTCCCTAATAGTGCTAGGAAAGATTGTACATCTGGAAGTTTCTTAGTGATTGTCAGCCCTGGCTAGCCTCCGACTCTGGTCCACTACAGCCAAAATGGAATTACTATATATTTAAACATTATAAAATAAATCTTTGAAGAAAGTGACCTAGAAACTGGCCACAGCTTGGCTGAAGCAGCCTTATTCAGAGGTTTGATATTTGTTATGGTTCTCGGGCTGCTAACATTTTTGGCCAAAATCAAAGCTTTCAGAGAATTACGTCATTTACCGTTAAATGTACAGATTTATTCTGGTTAAATAATAGTTGATAGCTTTCAGTGTACCTTTATAAAACTTAAATTGGCTCTTATGCTCAAGAGGCAAAAGCATCTGGACACTGCCTATATTTTATATATGTCTTCTTGATGCTACGGTTGTAAGCAGCCTGGTGTATGGCAGATTAAAAGGATTATCAATAAGCGACTTTATTTTTACGTGGAGATATTGAATTTACAGTAAGCTTGCAAGGTAACTGGCTACGTCGATGAAGCACCATTTGCCTGATTTTAACTTTAAGGAGGGGCTTGGGTTGAAATAAAACTGTACATTCCTGTGATTGCAATGGCTCAGCCAATCTCATTTTGAAGGGGAGAGGGGCCAGTAAGAACAGAGGTCTCTAGAATGCCTGTGAACGAAGGCAGGCGACCTCTGTTAGGGTATGTTGGTGTCGGCAGTGAAGCTACATCAAAGGGGTTGAAATTTTGCTGTTCAAGTTCAGAATCAATATCCTGACCATCACTTGTAGTCGTTGTTAAAACGATTCGATAGTCAATGGCTTCAAGGTCAGGGAGAGTGGGGGGTTTAGATTTTTTAGAACTGCGACTGACAGAATTAGTTTTCGAGGAGGGAAGAGGCGGCTCGGTGCCCCGAAACATGTTGGGAAACCACTTGGAAAAATGGGAGGAGTGCGATTGGGACGCGCCAGGGGAAGCGGCAGCAATTTGATGGAGCCGATCTTTAGCGTTTAGGGGCTTAGCTCTGACTGTATTGGTGGGGGTGTTTTGAGGTGGAATTATCTTCCTCAATGTACGGAGACTAGCAAGCGATATCGTCGAGCGAAGACTAAAGGACTTGCGCTTAGAATGTTCTTCAGCATTACTTGTAGGTGGTGAAGCTTCGCTGGGAGACAATTGCCGATAAGCCTTGGAGTTTGCAAATTGGACTTTAGATATAGCAGAAGAAATCAGTGAAGAAGCACTGCTATTGTTGGAGTCAATTCCTGATGGATCTCCTTCTGTAGCCTCAGGTAAGCTGGTTACAGACCCTCTCTCACGATGCGGAGAAGATACTCCCGAGAGGTGGCGAAGAGCCCCTGCTCGTGATATGCTCCATGACCTTCCTGTATGAGGTAGATCTAAGCTACAGCGAGGTTTGATATCTTCGGAATCGCACTGCTGATGCTGGAGCTGGGGATGATAGGACCGAGGCCTTGCAAAGCGATGTCGATATGTCAACTGGTAAAGATTGGGGTAGCTCTGAGCGTCCATAGTTAAGTTCTCTTTTTCTGTAAGGCCTTCCCTCAGAAGAAGAAGGTCGATAGATTCACGGGTTCTCCTAAGAGAGGAAAAGGTTGCCTGGAGGTGAAAGCGCGTTTTAGACACCTCTTGATGCATGGGCGCCATGCCTTAAAGATTAATGATCCGCTGAAATGACGAAACTTACAAGTCGTCAATCTATCCTTTTTATCCTAAGATCCTTCTGGAACTGAGTGGCTTTAGTGTTTGTTGCAGTAGCAGTAGCTTCGAGTCGCTTGATGCCTGAAGATAACTGGGCCTTTACCAAATTAGTTGAGAAAAAAGGCAAACCTACCTGCGCTCTGGTTATTTCTCTAGCTTGATGGTAGATCCTTTGATGGTTCAAGGCGAGAAATTCATATAAAGCCTTGGAAACATATTCCTCTAGGAGATCAGAGCTTGATTTTTAAAGCGGAGTACCTGAATCAACAAAGGGAGACATCAAAGTTGCAGGCTCTAGCTGAGGGGTGACGACTGGAGTCGAACCCCATATGGAGCGAGTGACTTTTGCTTGGTGTGGCAAGGGAAGGGGAGGCAGGAACTAAGAAAAATCAGTAAAGGGGCTGGTAAATATCTTACCCTAGGGATGGAATCTAGTTTGGCAAGGACAGGGTCCAAAGGCTCTTTGGAGTCGGGAGGATGAACAGTGACGATACCCTAAACTGAGGATGAGAACAATAAGGGTAAGTGCCTACCCTGTGGGGATCTACGTATTCTTCTGTGACGGAAGAGAAGCCCAGGAGCCTGAACTGGGCAGGGCTGGACAAAAACGAGGCCATGAGTGGTTAACAAGAAATATTATGAAGAGATTGATTCAGGTGGGCTACATAGACAGTCAGTAGATATTGCATTGAGGCGGTTGCATCGCCTATACCCAAGCCAATTGGTCGGGTGTGAGGTGATCAAAAGCGATCTCCTCTTTCGCTTCAAGCCTCGATAAATCATCCAGCAGCACCGCCATCCTCTTTTGGGCACTTGGCTGGACCGGCGGCACATGGAAATCACGAGCCCAATTCTAAACTGCTCCGTCAAATTATGCTTGGCCCATTCACATCGCGTTTTGATCTGGGGTTTAAAGGAGTTGAATCCGGAGAAATTAAATCATCAACTCAGCGTCCAAATATTTAAATGCTTGCACATTTCACCGTGGGATGTATGCGTAACCAATGCTAAATTATGATTGGTATTATCCTTGTGTCGAGAAATGCTGGTGCAGCTTCATGGAACCCAACAATGCCCTGTCTCAATCCATTCAGGGGTGGCTGGTATATCGCTTGTTCATAAGGGCAAATAAGGAGAACCATGGATGCGTGATAGATTAGCTGAAACAAGTATTCTGTCTCGAAATTTTATTCCCACCAGCAGTCACCCAAACCCACCAATCAAACCTACTGCCTTTCGCTGGTGGCATTTTGCTTTGAACTCAGCTCCTGAAACCCAACCCTAAAAATGTACTTTGATTTAGGATTTAAACAACTTTAGTTTCCCAAGAATCTTATTTAAAACACCAACTCAAGCCAAACGCACACTCCAGTGCGATAGCGTTAACGTTGAATTCGGTGAATTCAACCAAATCGGTTAACGCTGGTTGGCCACTATAAAAGTGGGTCAACCGCAAATCAAATAAACTGTTCTTCTTCCCTCACATTAATTTTGGGGTTTTCTGTAGTTTACCACTACACCAGGAATGCTTTCTAATCAGAATGCCAAAAAACACGACTCACCAAACAGAACATATCCAAAAGTATTCCCTCCTATATTCACAACTAATGTTTCTAAGATTACTTTTTAACAGACAGAAAATTAAGCTCCTCAAACTACACCTAAGAATAATTTTCTTATTATACTTGATCTACACCTAGCTCCAAAAAATACATCATTAATCCACATAGCTATATAAAGGGAGCATATCAAACAAGCCAGGAAAATGACACCATTCTAAGAGTTAAACATCAAAAGAAAAGAGCCCTTCTAAAACAGCTCAAAAGCCTCCTCACTAACCATCAACAATCTAAGAAGAAGAACATCATATATCCAAATGAAGGCAGATCTGCATATATCAAAATTATGGCATACAGTAAAGGCCATTACACTGGCTACATCAAATCAAGAAACTAATTCTGTGTCACAACATCTTTGGTTGCTCCCTTTCAGGAAATCATTTCCCCAAGAGATGACTCACCTATTGCATAGTTGGTGGCACTATAAACACATCCCATGTTGTACAATGACCAGATATTTCAGATCTTATAAGGAAAACTACTCAGACAAGCCCCATGACTGTCATGATGTACATGAACAGTATGTGGCTTCTCATGATAATATTGTAAATTCACTGCCCCCTTTGGCCTTGGATAGGACTGTATTTCCTTGTTGCACAAAAAAGGCTGCACCAAGCCCAGCAAAACCACTAAATTTCCTCAATGATTTAGCTCACACAGTGGATGAAAGATTTGTGTTAGCATATCCAGCAGGACCCCCAGCTCTGGTTGCTCCAACTTGGGAAGAAACACTAGTTAATTTGGACTATTTATTGGCATGGTATCGTCTGCTTTTAAAGACAATTAGGAACGCCCAATCAAATGGGGCCACATCAACAACTACAAAGCCAACTAGATATGAAATGCTTGTATTACCTTCCAGCCAATCAGAGGGAGTTGCAGAAATTACACTGGAACCCTCTAGTCCCCCTGGCCCTGGCCAGCAAATATTCTCCTCTGCCCAATCAAATGCCACATTGGAAGCCATGTGACCAAATTCTGTTAATCCCACCCCTTTTAACAAGGCCAGGGGACTTTGAGTCCCCTGCTTGTCAATTCTCAATTATTAAAAGTTTTGGGTTTTTCTCTACACTAATTTTCAGTTTGGGTTGTTTGGGTCTTTGTTTGATCCTCTCAGCTAAAAGTGTTAAAGTGTTAGTAGTCGTCTTTAACATTACCTTTACCTGCCCCGGTTCAAACTCACTCTCTCTTCTGGAACCCTTAAATTTGGCTCCAGCGTATAGCATTTTGGTTTTTGCTTTTGCTTTTAAAGTTTTACGTTTGAGCCTAAAGTTTTAGTTAAATTCAATATAAAAACTTACTTTATCTTGTATTTTTCTCTAAAAATATTCAATTTCAAACCTGCTTCATTCCCAGTCACTTTAAAGACGCCCGAGCACACCACCAAGCTCCCCGAACCCTTCCTGATCCTACTTTGGTTCTTTTCTTGTGGCTGCCCCTGTTGTCCCCAAATTTTACCAAAGTTTATCAAAAAATTACACCGCTCTTCTCAGAATTTCCTGGAGAATTCACCCATGATACTCCCAGTTTTAAGATTTGTTGCATTTTCTCTGGCCCCCTTTTTGCTCCTCTTGTGGTCCACCTCGCCAGACCTGTGGTCTAAACTCTCCTCTTCAGCGCAACTTGCAAGTGCGGCCCCCTCTAGCCTCCTGAGCTTGCCTGGCAGTCTTCTTTATTATGGGGAGGCTGTGGTGAAGAGCCTAACCTGTGATGATTTGGATTTGGGGGTCCTTGACCATGCTTCTTCCACTCCGGTGGACAAGGAGGTGCCTAGGTCCTCCCCTCTCGGCTTAGAGAAGAGCACCTCTGCACCTTTGCGCGCATCTGTGGCGCTCCCTTCCACTCCCACTCTGTACCCCCTAGCTGCTCACTGGGTTGGCGCTGATGGCGCTGAACGCTTACTTTCCTCAGTTGTCTCCTGTGTCCTCCTTGTGGTCTCCCTTTTGAGCGGCCGTTCCAGTCCTCCACTGGGCGGCATCCTGGTGGTTTGTTTTGCCAGGATGGGAGCTGAACTTAGTTAGTTTAGCCCCCCTCTCTCACATAATTGACAAGCCCATTTCTTCTGCCTTTGAAGCCTTTTGCTACTGGGTGTGGAGCTTACTTCTGCCCTCATCCGAGCCAGCTTGGGATCCCTCCTTGCTGGATTCCTCTCAGTGTGGGCCGTGTGGTCACTTCTGTCTTCTTTCAAGTCGTGCCTCCACGAGAAGTCAGTCTCTCCATCCACAGCTTCCTCAGCCGCATCAGCGGTGAATATTACCCTGGTGTCACCCTGCACTCCCCCTCTGTGGCCGTCCGTGAGAAGGTCTTGGACGCCCTTGGGGAGCTGCAGCTTTGCCTCTCTGCGGACTCAGCATCTGCAGACACTCCCATCTCCGACGCTCAGAGATCAGTGGCCCTCTTGGATGCCCTTGACAGAGATGCCCGCCTCTGGGTGCGTACCCTCCTCCGTCAAAGCCAGGAGCTTGGGGACACCTCCTCCCTCCTCACACTGGTCTCCTCAGCGGTAGCTGCCCCGGGTTCCAAGGCCTCAGTAATTTTTGAGACTCTCTGTTCCAAGGGCCTTGCCCCTGACCTTGCCGCCCACGTTGAGTGCTTTGCAGTGAAGGCTGCCTCCTTGGATCTCCCTACAGAGATGGCAGTGGCCATGTTCCGCAACTCCTTGGATGCTGCTTCAGCGGACAAGAGTGCGTGGGATCTGGCTCCTACCTCCCTCGAGAAGGCATTTGCGTTGGCTCGCAAACTTGGCGCTAAGCCAGCTTATCAGCCCAAGTCTGGTGTACTGGCCCACCTCCTGGTCTCTAAACCTGCCCAGGCCAAGCCCCCGCGGCTAAGCCCCCCAAGACGCCTGCCATCAATGTGATGTGCCGCCCTTGCCAGACCCCTAACTGGCCCACTTCCACAGGTCCCCTCCCTGTTTTTGCGGCTTCAGCTGCCATTCCTGAGGTCTCTTCCTGCAACCCTGCTGCCTCCATTCTGACCCTGCAGAATAAAGAGGATCTTTCCTATTTCCTTTTTACTGCAACCTTTTATACCAAACACCGCCAGGCTAAGGCCACAGTTTTGGTAGATACAGGTGCAGCGGGCAACTTTATGGACCTGGCACTGGCTCAGTCCTTGGGTTTGTCCCTGCTCCCTCCCCCAGAGCCTGATTGCTGCCAGTCAGGTACCGGTTCTTAGTTACCCCCTCACTAACCCACTCAGTTACTGTACAGGCTCCCACGTGTTTGTGAGTAAATTCTCTGCTGTGGAAGACCTCCTGTATCCCGTAATTTGGGCGTGGGGTGGTGGCAGCATCACCTGGTGCAGATTGACTGTCTCACCAATGAACTTCACTTCTTGTTGGATGGAACCCTGGGCTCCTTCCCCCTTCTCCCCTTGGGTTGGGAACCACCTGAGTCATGCTTGTCTCTCGCGGCAACCCCAGTCTCCCCCCGCGCCCTTTGCTCTTCCAGCCATCCTTGCTCCCTTCAAGGACGCCTTTGACGCTACCCTGTCCTGTGTCCTCCCTCCGCACTCTCACCACAATTTGACCTTTAAGACAACGGTTGACCTCGTGAAGATTGATGCCCCAATGTACCCCTCAGCGAACTGGAGGATAAGGCTTTGGGCGCGTGGTTGGATGATATGTTAGCAAAAGGGTGGATAGTCAAGAAGGCTTCCTTGGTTAGCTCCTGGTGGTCTTTGCTAAGAAATTGGATGGAACCCTCCGCCCGTGTGTTGATTATACCCTTCTCAACAATGTCACCGTTCCTGACTGCTATCCCCTCCCCTTGGAAGCATCAATTGCTCAGTCCATCGCCAAGTCTCATGTCTTTTCAAAACTGGACCTTGTTAATGCCTTTAACCAGGTTCGTGTGGCGGAGGGGGACAAGTGGCTTAATGCCATCAAAACTCGGCGCGGCTGTTTCCAATTCAAGGTCATGCCTTTTGGCTTAAAGAATGCTCCCGCAATCTTCCATCGTGTCATTGAGGACGCCTTGGAAGACCTCCGTTTCTCTTATGCTGTGGCGTATATTGATGACATTCTCATCCACTCCCCCACCCCTGAGCAGCACGCTAAGGACCTAGTGGCCGTGGTGGCAGCCATTCACAAGGCTCGGCTATTCATCAAGCCCAGTAAGTGTGAGTTCTTCAAGTCTGAGGTTACCTTTCTGGGCAACTTGGTCCTGAAGGGTGGCCATGCGGTCTCTCCTGATAAGGCCAAGGCCCTTAGGGGTGGGCTACCCCCTGGAATCAGAAGGAACTACACTGCTTCCTGGGCACGGTGATCTTTCTCAAGAAGTTCTCCCCCGCCATCTCAGAGCTTGCTGCTCCCTTGCACCCTCTGGCAGGCAGGAACACCTCCTTTGTGTGGACCCTGGCATATCAGGAAGCCTTTGAGGCCATCAAACAGGTCTTTGTCTCCACCCCAGTGCTCTGTCACGCTGACACAAGCAAACAGTTCATTGTAGCTTGCAATGCCTCTAACGTGGCTGCTGGGGCGGTCCTCCTTCAAGAACACAACAGTCAGGAGCTCCCGGTTGCTTACTTCTCCAGGAAGTTTGCCCCCAACAAATGCTCCTGGGCAGTGTTTGACAAGGAGCTGCAGGCTGGGGTGGACGCCATCACCCATTGGCGCCATCATCTGCAGGGCGCTCAGCACAAGTTTGTGGTTTGCACAGATCACAAGGCCCTCTGCTATTTCCGCAAGCCTCAGAAGCTACTTCCTTGCCAGGCACGTGTCATGCAGACGCTCTCAGGTTACAAATTCAAATACAAGTTTGTGAAAGGGGAACTTAATATCCTCCCTGACCTGCTGAGTCACAACCCGGCAATGTACCCAGTGAGGGGTGACGAGGATCCTCAAGTCACTGTCATCTCAGAGACTTCAGTCCTCCCATCGCCCGGGTCACCTCCTCTCCACACCCCCGCCATGGTACCGGCCCCTACCCCCAGCTCCTGGCCATTGGTCCTGCCCCCTCCCCGGTGGCACCCTCACCCTTGGCTCTTCCTGGTACGCTCTTGTACGACGTCCTGACAGCCCAGCACTCTTTGCTGGACGGCCAGGCTATCTGCGCTAAGCTGTCTCCGAACTCTGCATCCAATGGTCCCTATACTCTCAAGGATAGGATAATTTACCAAAATGATAAGGTGTGGGTCCCAAAGGAATTGCGGCTGCGTGTCATGACTGAACATCTTGATCCCCCTCTGTTTGGACATCCTGGCACTAAGAAGCTGCTTGAACTCATCAGGCGCACTTACAGCTGGGTCGGGATAACCAAGGCAGTAGGCCCCTGGATTAAGAAGTGTGTCACCTGCGCCCGCTCTAAGCCAGACCGTTCAGGGAAAAATGGTCTCCTTCACCCCCTGCAGCAGTCCCAAGGTCCGTGGTCATCCATCTCAGTGGACTTTGTGGTGGCTCTCCCCTTGTCAGGAGGCTTTGACTCCATCATGGTGGTGGTGGATTGCTTCACCAAATACTCAGTCTTCATCCCATGCCTGACCACCCTGGACTTCGTAGGGATGGCAAATTTGTTTGTAAAACACATCTTCTCCAACTTTGGCCTACCACAGGAGATCATCAGCAACCAAGGCCCCCAGTTTACATCCATGTTCTGGGAGTCCCTGCTGGGGATCCTAAACATCAAGCCTTGCAGGTCCACCTCCTTCCATCCCCAGTCAGACGGGCAAACAGAAAGAGTCAACCAAACCATGGAGCAGCACCTGCGCTGCTATGCTAATGCCTCAATGGATTCCTGGTCTGATGATCTCCCACTAGCCCAGTTTGCTTACAACAATACCGTGCATGCCTCAACAGGGGGTGTCCCCATTCCAGGCTACCCTGGGGTTCTCCCCAGCATTTGTGATAGGACCCTCACTCCAGGCAAGCGTACCGGCTGCTGCAGATATGGCAGCTCACCTCAAAGCCATCCATCTCAAAGTCCAAAGCACCCTGACTAAGTCTATTGAGGCGTACAAGAAAGCGGCGGACAAGAATAGACGGCCTGCTCCCCAGTATCTAGTAGGCTCGCTTGTGATGTTGGATGCCACCAATGTCCAAATGAAGGTCCCCTCAGGAAGTTTGCCCCAAAGAGGCTGGGCCCCTTTAAGGTTCTGGAGGACAAGGACAAATGGTGCGTTTGTGCTGGATCTCCCCCCTCCCTATCGGATCCACAACACCTTCAACACCTGTTGCTGTCTTCCTTGAGGGGACTTCCCAGCACTCCGGATGCTACCTTAGTGACAGATCCCGAGTACGAGTGTGAAGCCATAGTAGCCTCCCGTAGGATTTGCAAGTCCCTTCAATATTGTGTATCTTGGAAGCAATATCCCTGCAAGGACAACAGCTGGGTAAGCTCTTCAGACTGCGGGAATTGTTGGGATCTGGGGCAGTAGCTTCAGAAACAACTCCAGCATAGCACTTGGGCCTCCTAAGTCACTTCTGGCGCTCAAGAT
>QTSX02007580.1:0-16330 GCA_014839935.2 Entomophthora muscae | reverse complement strand
AGCCACCATTGAGTAGGCTGTGGCGCGGACTGCAGCACGCCAAGCCATCCTGTCATTGGAGCCTTTGGGGACATACTGTAAATTCAGAACCTGAATGTAAAAATGCGGGATTGTCAAATCCTTGGTCCAAATTTTGAATCACTTTTGTGGGATAGCTTTTTTTAATTAAATTTAATTCTCTGTGTTTTTATTTGGATTTTTAAAAATGTGGGAACTCATAGACACTTTGCAAAGTTCAAGTTAAACTGCAATTTTTCAATGGACAAAATGAATCAACTGGAATCAGATTTGAAGCGTTCAAATCCATCAATCATTTTCATTAAGTTTACTATGTTTTTTGAAATTGCAGGATTGTAAAACCCAAAGACCAAATCTCAAATCACTTTTGAATGCCACTAGTAAACTCAGATATTAATTGCGTGAACTGGAATCCAAATTTAATGTAGACTAAGCAAACTGGGAAACACCAACCCAAATAAAGAAGCTCCACCACAAATAAAATCAAACTAAAAATTCAATCTCAATAACCATAATTAGACATAAAAAGTGATCAAACTTTAAAATTATCTAAACCCAGAAAGTATACAATATTATTCACTTCAAATCACAGATATAGACTCTCTGCTACTATTCAAGGCTAAATCAAGAGAAAACAACTACCCACAACTAAACCAATAACTCCAAATAAATACATATTTAATCTAATATATATATTTTTTATTTTATTTTTATGGACTGTCAATTGCATTCCCAACCCGCTCCTGCACCAGCCTGTGGGAAAGCCTGTCCATGAGGGCGTCCCAGAGGGTCCAAGAACAGACCCAGAACCCAACTCAAGGGGAGTCATGCCAATACACAGGCCTCCCAAGGTGTCAGCACCAGCCAATCACCTCCTTCATCCCAAGCCAGAACTACCAGCTTGAATCCCAGGCAGAAGCCACTTTCAAGGCCTGCTACTAAAGTTTCTACACCAGGGTCACCAGGAACACTGAGGTTACTTACATTCCCGCTGTTTACCCAGTTGTCACCCGGCCCCGCACTCTTAACCCAAGAGTTGCTACTTCTTGCCCCCGCGTCTTTGACACCACCTACAAGCCATTGGCCACCACTGAGGAACCATCTGCATCTATTGTGTATTCAACCATTGACAGCACCACTGCAAGCAAGCGTGATCTCATCTTCTACACAAAGGTCCCCATTCACTGTGTCAAGCCTGGTAGCCAGGATGCTGTGGTACCTGCTAAGGGCCAGCATCAGTTGCAGACAGTGAGTGTGTAGCTCTCCTCAACTGATTGAATGGGGGAATGGTGGTTTGGGATATTGTGTCCCAATTTGGTGTCACAGCCAGATACATTGCTGACATCAACACCAAGTATGGCAACACCGGGAAAATTGCCAAATCCATCAAGGCTAAGCGGCAGTCCAAACTCCTTCAGCCCGTTAATATTGATGCAATCAAGCAGTGGGTAGCCAAGGATTGCCACCTGGACACACTTGCTGTCCAATCAATGCTTTCCACAGAGTTTGGGCTTTATGTTTCTAAAACCCTTGTTTACAAAGAAATGGTTGATTTGGGCTTCTTGTGGAAGGTGCTTTGAGTTTCTCTGTACAATAGGAACAGTGAAAAAGACCATTGAGGATTGACGCATTTATGCCAAGACATATCTGGCACTAAAAGAGACCAGGAATGTCTAGTTCTTCTATATTGAAAAATTGTCATTTTCCTCCTCACTCAGGTCTAGGCTTGGGTGGGTTGAGAAGGGGTCCAAGGACAATGTAGCCCATTGTGCAGCTGTCTGTTCCCAGACCTATTCCATTTTAGTGCTTCTTGATCCCCACGGGTTGGACCAGTATCAGATGATCAAGGGTTCTATAATAGTGGGATATTTCTTGATTTTCTCCAAACTGTCAAGGAGTATCTCCAGATCAATTACCGCAGTACAACCAACATTTTTATGCTTGATAATGTTGGGCTCCACAAAGTGGATCTGTTTGTGTCCAAATTCCCCTCCATTGACAGAAACAGCCATTCTGCCAGCCACCGCCTTGCAGACTGCCCAATGAGACTCCTCTTCCTTCCGCCTTATTCTCCATTTATGAATCCAATTGAGGAGGTGTTTGGTTGGATCAAGAATAAGGTGAAACAAGGCCTCCCTCAGGACATTGAGGATCTCTTCAACATTCTTGAGATCAGCCAATTTGCAATGCCACCTAATGTGGTGGCGGCTTTCTATGAGCCCTTGGAATCCTTCCTCCCAAAAGCCCTGGCCTCTGATCCAATCAGATAAATGAGCGCTCTGGGTTTTATTTAGTTTTAATTTTATTTAGTTTGTTTTTATTAGTACTAAATAATTATTATTTATATATAATAATGTGATGTTTGATTTTATTATAGACATATAAGAATACATAGAAAAGGAAAATAAAATTAATTATACTAGGTAAAATGGAAATATTTTTATTATAATGCACTGATTATTATTTTTGGCTTTTGCGCTAACAAATGAATAAATTAAAAAAAGATAGAAATAAATTAGTTTATTTTAATAATTGTGAATCCTTGATGGTACTTTGGCTTTTTTAAGCCACAAATTGTACCTTGCATGTCATCATCTGATCCTTGTTATTTCAGTGCCACTATAGCCACATGACACGACCACCAATGATTTTCATGTATTGCTTACTAATTAGTACTTAGGATGCGGGTCAAGTATATCAAATATGTTTATTAAATCACATTGCAGGGGAAAGGTAATTTGAGTTCTAAATAACCATTTGTTTAGAACAATAGTGGAGCGGGCTGCATGGTGTGGATAAATTCAATTCTTGATGTTTATCTATGTGATAAATAAACCTGTACAGTAGTTTTAAAAGCTATGGCAACAACTGAAAATACCTCAGATTTAAACAAAATGATTTCAGATTTAAACAAAATGCATCTCTCAGGTTAAAATATACACTCTGTTAACAAGGTTTATTGGTGTTAATGGACAAAATGAGTCAACACAGCAACAAAAGGCTCACACACAAAGTGAAACCATTTAAAATAAAATCCAAAATACATTGATTCACAAAAAAAATGGTGTGAGTTGACGTTTGGTGTACATGTGTTTACTATGTGAATTGGTGACAAAATACACCTAAGCAAGGTGTGTCAAAATGCAAACCAAAAACAAAACACAATAGCAACTCACTGCGTAAACAAAATCACTCATGCAATGTGTGCAATGGATTGTAATCATGAATGATACCAAGGTATCTAAAATAAGACACAAGATCTGAAACATAACTTTTAAAAAATTGTGTTGGGTGTTTGAATTTGGCAGTAAAATCTAGGAAAATGGGTAGATTTTTTTGAGTATTCTAAAATGGGCATTGTAAAACCAAAAACAACTAACTAAGAAATAAATAATCTATAATTGGGATATTGGGTGGGAAAAAATATTAATTGAATATCCATAAACAGATATAAGCAAAAATTAAAATTAGGGAGTAACTTAATTGAAATTTATTTAATATTTTATTAAATTCTCAAAATGGAAGGAACACAGCAACATACTACCAATACACTTGTTGTGCGCTGTGGTTGGGGTCACCCCTGCGGGTCAAAGAATAGAGTTAGTGCAACCCAAGTGCCTACTCAAGGAGGAGACAGGAGAGGAGAGTTCCATAGTGATGCTGCACTGACACAGTCAGTTCAAGGAGCACAAGCTGCTAGGGTGCAGAGCATAAACCCTTGGGTCCCAAAGCTGACCTGGAAGCCAACCAAGGTCACCACTATAAAGAAAGTTAGAAACAAGGAGGTAGAGCTTACTTTGTATGTGTTTGACGTTGTGTACCAACAAGAGTTGGTCCCGTCAGCCATGCTGGAGAAGGTGAAGCCTGTACTTGATACTAGCTATAAGACCTACGTCAGTGATGGCAATAAGGAGGATGACAAGGAGCCCCAGTTCTATCAAACCAATGAGGGACAGCTGGTGTTAAAAAAGGTTGCAGCCTTCTATACCAAGGTACCTATGCCCTGTGTTGTGCCCAATGCCAACAAGTCAATCCTCACTGCTAAAAAGCCTGCCCAGAAGCGCATCCCCAACATCAAACTCATCATCCTGCTTAAGCTAATGCGGGAATTGGGTGATTACAAGGCGGCTGTGGCCATTGTTGGAGTGGATCCCAAATATGCTAGCAAGACCTTCCAAAAATTCATCAATACTGGTTGTGTCCTTGCCGCGGAGAAATCCTTACATGTGTCAACCATGCTCACCAAGGAGCACAAATGGGCAATCTGCCAGTGGATAACCCGGCATTGCCATCTTGAACTGGCAAATATACAGGCCATGGTTAAATCTACTTTTGGGATTGAGGCCTCAATTTCCTTCTATTATCATTTGGTCAAGGGAATGCACTTTTCCTGGAAAAAGCTTGGGGTATCCCCCTACAACAGAAACAGCCCAGCCAATATTGACGTCCAGAAAAACTATGCAGAGGCGTACACTGCCCTCAAAGCCAAGGGGATGGTCAAATTTTATTATATTGACAAATTGGCATTTGCCTCGTCAATGCGTAATGAGTATGGCTATGTCCCCAAAGGCTCCAATGACAGGATGGCTTGGCGTGCTGCAGTCCGCGCCACAGCCTACTCAATGGTGGCTCTCCTTGGTCCAAAGGGGGTTGAGCTTGATCAAATGATATTGGGTTCTCACAACAGCCATACCTTTCTGTCATTCCTCCAATTGGTCCAGGAGCATCTGAGGCGCACAAGGCTGGGCTTCACCAATGTGATTGTGTTGGACAATGTTGGTCTCCACAAGGTGGCTGACATTCTTGAGGAATTTCCAATGATCAACACAAGCATTGCAGTGCCCCCCAGCAATTGGCCACAGCAAATTTATGCCTTCTCTTTCTCCCAGCTTATTTGCCCTTCCTAAATCCCATTGATAAAGTCTTTGGGTGGCTCAAGCAAGTTGTCAAGAAAGGAACCCCAACTGGGACCAAGGACCTCTTTAATTTGCTGCAGGCCGGGATCCACACCCTCCCAGCTGAGACTGTGGCCAAATTCTATGACCACGCTGATTCATTCATCCCCATGTGCCTAGCCAAACAGCCTATCAATTAAAGGCTTAGTGTGTCTAATTTTTTTATATTCTCTTATTTACTATTCAAGATTTATTAATTACCATTTTATATTTAGATGTTTCCACACCCACAATCACATTCAGAAGATCCATCAATAGATGTAAGTAATTTATTTATTTTATTACATATTATTTTATTATGCCATCTGAGGTAATCCCAAAGGCTCAATACTAGATTAGGCAAAAATATTTAAATCACTTTGGTCAAATAAATATAAAAATAGTTTTGGAAAAATTAAACGTAAAATGTACAAGTTAGAATTTATTTTATTAACGTATAATTTTATGCTTTTATGAAAACTGTTTCTGCAATATGTTTTGCAAAACTGGTTTGCTGAAATAAAAATTATAAAAATTTATTATAATAAAAATAATATAAATTGTAATAAAATTTATTGGAATCATATTTTTATTGTGTGTGCCTGTAGTGGGTTCTTTGGTATGTACCCACCCTGCGATGGAGGTGGCGCATAACCTCCACTGCCACACTGTGGACGGTGGATACGCCCTTATTAAAAAACTCCCTCCTGCTGGTGAAGGGGAGTAGGGTAAGGTACAAACTGCGGAGCAGCTTTTTGGGTGGGGCTGCAAACCTGTAAATCCCTGCCAGGACCAGGGCGTCTTGGATTACATGGTCCACCGAGTTATATCCAGGGGGGACCTTCTTCCTTTCAAGTGAAAGCTGGGCCTTGTCCGTTCCCAGAAGGATCCTGTCCAGGTCCTCTACAGACGCCCATCCCAAAGTAGAATAGAAACCCCAGGTAAACAACCAGATGAAGCCTTTGCTCAGTAAAGGCTTCCGTGAACTCACACGTTTATTATAGACTGTGCTGATCTTTTTGTTGTGCCTTGTCTTTGCAAAGGTCAGTCCATGACTGCAGGGAGCCTCATCTTGTTGGCACTCCAGGCCAACCCAAAGTTGGCAAGGAGGATTTTTGTCTTCTTGATGGCTGTTGCATCTGCAACAGTCAATTTGCCCACCGCACACCCAAAGTTCTCCAATAGGTAAGACAGGGTGTGCTTCAACGGGAAGCAGAAGCAAGCAGCTGCATGAGCCCAGCCCATCTCTGGTACATTCTTGAATGGGAGCGTCGCCAGGACGTCCCAAACAAGCTCAATGGAGTTTACTATGTAAACTCCACTGAGGTTAACCGGGTCCAGGCGGACAAGTTGGGAATCCTTGTAGGCAGTAACTGCCCACTCGGATGCTCTCTCAGCATGTGTAAATTCTGCCAACGCCTCCTGCAACATTGGAAAGGACCTGTGGATACGGTCCTCCAGCTCCTGCACAACAGGGGGGGACAGATACAATTGCTTGGCCACACAAGTGGCATAATTTGCATAAAAGGTGGCTGGGACAAAGGGGACCAGGACTTAGCAGAGTTTGCTGTCTACGTTTTCTAAGAAAAAAGGTAAGTTTTTTGAAAATTTATTAATTTTGTTTTTTAGGCTACCTTCTTGTGTTTCTTCCTTGCCCGCAGCCTTGGCTGCTTGGCCATTCTTGGCGCAATCAATTGCGCTGGCAATTTGGAATCTTCTGCCCTGGCACGCTTGGTGGGTTTGAGATGTTCATACATCTCAAGGTCATCAACCCAGACGGATGGCGCAGAAAGATTGTATGCCTTAAATTGCAGGCCCTCCACCACTGTCTTCTGGATGTTGACAAGACGCTCAATGGCCTTCTCTGGGGTGTCTGGCATTTTTGACATTAGTGCCTTTTCAGACACCATGTCAATTTTGTCCCCTGTAAGGACAGCAGACTTCACTTTGGCTTTGACCTTGTGGTCAATGTCCTTGATTTTGTCAATCACCAAGTTGAGGTCTTTGAGTAGTTTTTTGAGTTCTCTCATTTGATTTTTTTACTAACCTTTCCATATGTTTTTATAGCTTTTGCCCCAATAAATTCTGTATTATTTTGATACTGTGGCCTCTTTGTTTATTCCTTTTTTTCCCATCTACTACATTATCCCATCTTTTTACCCATTGTGTATATGTTTTACGCTCATCTTGATATGTGTTGTTTGCTTTGTGTTGGCATTGTTTCCTTGATTACCATATTATTTTTAGTGCTTGACATAGCCCCTTGTGAAAATATTAACAACAATTTGGTGATCAGCTAAATTTGAATTAGAAAATTATAGTGTTAACTGTTTTTAGATAAAGTTGTTACTGATCCAAATTCAAAACCTTAATGATAAACTTTAAGTCAATAAGGAGCCAAGTGATAAAGTGATTGTTGTGACATAAAGGGTCATTCAATAATTCTTTGGTGTATGTGCGCTAATTAATATGATTGGCTTAAAGTTTATCATTAAGGTTTTGAATTTGGATCAGTAACAACTTTATCTAAAAACAGTTAAAACTATAATTTTCTAATTTAAATTTAGCTGATCACTAAATTGTTGTTAATCTTTTCCAAGGGGCTATGTTTAAGTGCTAAAAATAACTGTGTTCTGGATCTAGATACACTCATAGTAAATATATGAATTTATAGAAATAAGCTGAACATAAAGAATAAAACCAACTATAAACAAAGAGAACATGAACAATTGAAATTCAAAATACTGATAATATAAATAGAAAATGTTTGGTGACAGGGGCTTATTGGGGCAGGGGAGAGTGATGCCTAGGAGGCAGAATAATGCAGGAAAAAGCGTAGAGGCAGTGCTGGCCTGGGGGGTCTGGGATTGGGTGGGTTGTGCTTGCGGGTTAGGGGTGTTGGTGGCGGGGGTGGAGGAAGGAGGATTATGCGTGATGGCTACCATATAACACTTGTTGTACTCCTCATCAGCCATTGGCTGGATGGGCTGGTAAGTGGCAGTGGCTAGAGGTGGAAGGCGCTTATCCTTACAGGATTGGTTGCCCATGTTCACATGGAAAATCATTTGCGCAAACAAGTCAGCCATCATATGGCAGCCAAAGAGAAAATTGTGGTCAAGGACCCCAAGATAGAGGTTGTTTAAAGCCTGAGGGTGGCGCTCCTGTAATGTGGATCACATGTTGAAGAAGATGACATCAGCCAGATGGACGTCTGCATGGCCAGTGGGGTAGACTGAGGCCTGGTGCCCGTGTCCCTGGATGGCCTCAAGGGTGGTGGAGCTACCCTCCATCTGGTGGCTCAAGTAAAACCTGGTGCTTGGAATTTGAGCTATCCCAGGAGTCAAGTAATCCACTGAGGATGTGGCTGTATGAGTAGCCATAAATGAAATCTGGGTTTGTCCAATAGTAGACAAAACCCTAGGCTGAAACAGCCAGAAACGCACCAATGAAAGTCCCCTTCTTGACCTTCTTCCTTCCTTTTTGAGTGGCAGCTCTTCCTTGCTCACCAAAATCATCAAAAGCTATTGATAGCTTGTAATAGGAGATGGACATGACATCATCAGTTAGACTAGTCAGGCATTGGACCCAAGTTGATTTGATGGTGATGTCATACGGGGAATCCTCAGCACCATCCCATTGGTTGCCAGCAAAATTGGTAAGAACCTGTATGAAAGCCACTTTCCCATACATCCAGAGCTGCACCATGCGCTCAGAGACCCATATGTTATGGTGCGCAAGTTGCTTCTGAATCTGGGTCAATGAAAGCTTGGGATCCTGCTGGAGGAGGTCAAGCATGATTGGGTATGCCTCAGATATTTGTGACTTGGGAGCCTTCTTGGGCTTCTTGGCCGTCCCAATCAGATTCCCCCTATTCATCAGGTTGTTGAATTCCTGCATGACAGCAGCTTGGGTAAATTGCAACTGGGCGGCAATCTGTTCCCAGGACAGACCCTGTAAATTCAGTGCCACACTTTCCTGAAGAATTTGGGCAGTGATGATTTGTTGCTTAGGGTGCTGGGCCAGGGGAGCTGAAGCCTGATTGGCTGTAGGGGGGCAGGTTGGCTGGTGGCAGGAAGTTGTTCCAAATCAAGGTTGCCATCCTGATTGGTTGGTTGGTGGTCAGGTTGTGCAGGGGTGGGTAAGGGAGTAGGGGCAGATCTAGACACTAAGTGACTCTCAAACAAGTCAAAGCCATAGGGGTCGGTGGTCAGTAACAGATTAGCTTCCTTGTTACCCGCCTCGAAGGCTTGGGTGTAAACAGGTGCCTCCACGTTCTGAGCCTTGCTTCCATTGAAGCTGGCCTGGCTGCTTCTGGCTTGGCTGCTGGTGCCATCAAATATATTACTTGTAAAAAACATTGTAAAAAACCTAGGATTAAAATCACTAAAAGTAGAAATTTTAAAATTTAATGATTAATTTTTATTGTAATATCAAGTCCATATTTGGAAGGTCCTCAAAACCATTATACACAATTCAGGAGCCATGAAAATGGATAAAATGCCTCTGTTCCTAAATTGGATAGCTGTTGATTGGCTGTTAAACTGTTTTTTTTTCTATTTTAGGCTGCTCATACTACACATCTTGTGTGAGTTCATTTTGGTTTGTGCTTGTGTAATCTTGCTTCTAGATTGCTCAAGTTTTGTTTTGTTTTAGTTATTCTGTTGATGCCTCATATGAATCCTGATTGGATTATAATATACTCCAGAACAGCATCCATCCATTTCACTTGTTGCGTCAGTTCATTTTGTTTGTGGTTTGAACTAAAAACGCTTTATGTTTGATATAATTTTGTATAATGGGCTAGTGAAATTTTGTTTTTTGTTTGACAGTCCATTTATTAACTGGTTTTTTTAAATTAATTAAATTCTGAATCTCGCGCAACTTGAATTTGGTTTAAATCTGAGGTATTTTTGGTTGTTGCCATAGCTTTTAAAACTACTCTACTTGGCAAGCTAATAAATAAAAACATTTTTAACTTATTTTTAATATTTGATGTGGTTGCAACTTTAACTAATGTCTTGTAATATATTTAAATATATAAATATTATAATTTACATACTAAAATTTAAAATAAAAATCAAAATATTAAAATTAAAATTATAATTATAATTTTTAAAAGTCAAATATTAAAGTTCAAATAATCAAAATATAAAATTTTATTAAATTGTGCTTTATTCAACATCAAAATATTTGATATTAAAAATTTTAGTATTGTAATATGTATTATTAAAATTTTAATATTAACTTTTAGATACTAAATTTTTTAATATTTAAATATATTATATTAAAATTTTTATAGTAAAATTTTAATATTACATATTTCAGTGAAAATAGTTAAAATTAAAATAATTTTTTTAAAAAAAATAAAATATAAGTTGCAAGGGAAAAATATTTATTAAGGGGATGCTAATTGCAAAGGGGAATGTGATTATTCCAGGGAATTATACCCCAAAATTAAATTTTTGGCTAGAGCATCCAATTGGATCCAAATACTCTTCTGTACACGGTGGACAACCCTGGATGTTATTGCTAGAGGGGTGGCGCCCTGTACCCCGGTGGTTGCTGATTGTTTGATAAAAGGCAGGTGAGTGAGCAAATCAACTAGTAGGTTTTTTGGGGGGGCATGTAGTACCCGTATAGTGTTGCCAATGCAAATGAGTCATAGAGGATGTGCTCAACTGTCCTGTATCCCTGTGGTGTCTTCTGGCAGTCAAGGGCTACGCAGAAAATATCCATTTGAATAGGTACATCCTCCAACTTTTTGACGTTGGTTTTTAATATGCAGTGAAGGAGGATTCCCAGGTATACCGTGACGTGGATTCTTTGAAAGGTATACTTTTCTGAGAACATGCATATTTTTTTGAATGTTTGAACTAACCTATTAATATAGGATGTTTGGTTGAACTTGAAGAGGGTTCTGGGGGGCGCTTGACTTGAATCAGCCCCCCAGGCCTCGGCAAACAAAATAAATAAAGGTTTAAATTATTCACAAGGACTGCATCCCTGACTTTATTTGATAGTGCCTTAAAAACTTCATTAAAAATTGCAGATTTCAAATATTCATATCCTATTTGAAAGTTGGTTTTTATTAAATTCTTTTCATATTTGTTGATGTTTGTGAAGGGGAATTGTTGAATGCTTTTGTATATGTGTTCATTGAAGTTCAGTTTGATATCCCTGCAAATTTCATTCATTTCTTTGATTTTGATATTTGATCCTAGTTCATATGCTTCCCTTATTCATGGCAAGCACCTCACAGGTGGTGAATATTCCCTATCTTGAGCTTCAACATTAAAAAAATTATTCATATTTTGTTGAATTATTTTTTTTTTGGTTTTTATTTATTTGTTTTACAGGGGCCACCAGTGACTGGTAACCCCGTAAAACCAACTTGGCGTATAAGCCGCCACTTCTGCAACCTGATCCCCATTCCTGGTGATGACTAAAATAAATATAAGTAAAACATAAAAAGACTTACTAATTGTTTCCCCTGTGGCCCCCTCAGCCACAGGCGCCACTTTGGCAAACTTCATGAGTGTTGGATGTCTTCATTAATTTTTCTAGGCTTAATTTTTCTTATATTTCTTGCAACTTGTGTTTCTTCTTGGTTTTCATTTGATAAAGCTTCTGTATTTCTTGAAGTGCTTCTGCTTCTTGCTTGTGTTTCATTTTCATCTGTTTCCATTTGGTCAGTTTCCTCTTCATTGGTGTTGATTTCCTTTTGAATTTCTGTTCCTTCAATTAGTTTGATCTTATTGTTTTCTTTGGCCACCTGCCAGAACTCCCACAAATTGTAGGCTGTGTTGTTGAACTTCAGACTTGATATAATTGTTCTCTGTAGATTAAGTAATGCTTCTTTGTTCTTTTCATCTATAATATTTCCCAATTTATCCAGAACATCTTCTTTTGATTGGATTAGTGGCTGGCCCTTGTTACCCAGCTTTCCTGTCACTATTTTCCTTATATTTCTTTCTATTTCAATAATCTTTTGCAGGTGTGCTTCTAATTTGTTGATCAAGTTATAGATTGCTGACATATTGTTTGATTTCCATCAAAAAACTGGTTTTATAGTACTATCTTCAACGTATACATATTTTTCATCATCATTAATAAATTAAAGACCATAAATGTAAATATTGCATAAGAAAATTGCAATTAGACGTTAACTCTTGATATCTAGACATTATGTACTTAACTCAATGTATTTTGTTTAATAAAATCCACTGTAAACTAGTTCTTTTTCATTACAATTTAAAATAAATGGATTGTGTTTATATTAGGGCCATTACGCTTAGTACAAATATTGATACATAGTGCATCTTACAGCCTGTATATTCACCTATTGGTAATAATTCTATAAAATTTTCAGTCATATTTTGCAAGGTAATAATGTAATGTGTTAATAGATTACTGTTTATTGTCATTAATTGGCTGATTTTCTTTGCTGTGGCAATTGTGCATTTTCTGATATTTACGCACTAGTATCCAATTGGTTGGCTTCACATCCAATTGCACAGACAATAGGAAAACAAGCCACCACCCTGAGACTGGATGTGATTGGGGTGGCGGCTTGTTTCCTATTGCCTGTGTGATAGGATATGAAGCCAACCAATTGGATACTAGTGCGTAAATATCAGAAAATGCACAATTGCCACAGCAAAGAAAATCAGCCAATTAATGACAATAAACAGTAATCTATTAACACATTACATTATTACCTTGCAAAATATGACTGAAAATTTTATAGAATTATTACCAATAGGTGAATATACAGGCTGTAAAATGCACTATGTATCAATATTTGTACTAAGCGTTAATGGCCCTAATATAAACACAATACATTTCATTAAATTATAATGGAAAAGGCCAAGTTTACAATGGATTTTATTAAACAAAAAACATTGAGTTATGCACATTGTCATGATTTTGGGGTCTTGAGGTATTATTTTTATTGTGTGACATTGTATTATATGTGTTGATAGGGGACTTTATGGCAATAGTCTATAGCTACCAATTAGGTCTTGGGATATGGCTACAGATTGGTGGAGTCCTAAGGCCATAGGAGAAGAAACATGGTTCTACAGATAGACGGCGGTGCGCTCTATCTGGATACAACTGACTACTAGGCGTTGGCTAGTAGTGATACTATACTTAGAGATTGAAGATATCTAAGCCAAGGGTGATATTTTTTCTGCTCAATCTCTAGTTAGGAGAGCACTTTATATAGGGTGGATAGGCCCTCTTGCCAGATAGTTATCTGATGCATCTAACTCTTACTAGTCAGTCTATCTGTTCCCCAGACTGCTAGTTTCAGCCCCCAGACTAGGCAGCCATGTTGGTTTGGCATGGGACTTCAATAGATTACCAGGCCTCAGCTTACTTCACCAGCGTGTTGGCAGCATCTTGTTTACAGTTTATGCATGTGCAAGTTTAGTTACCCTGTCTATTGGGTTTTTGCATCATGTATCATTCTTCTGAACAGCCTTCTATATCAGTTGTAGGATTTGAGGTATCTGGAGGTGCAAATGTTTGGCGTAAGCCAACTTGCATTGATATTCTTGAGTATTTTGTCTTATTGGCTATTAAATGTTCTGTGATTGTGGCCCAGGGATCAAGTTTGTTTGTTCAGGTTGAGTCCAATTGACAGACCATTATCAGGTCAGGATCAATCATCAGGGTAATCATTAGTGTATCAATTGGCCAAATCCAAGGGATAGAATAAGTTGATGCTTCTACAATCAAGCCAGCTAAATGGCAATTGGCCGTCTAACCAATCAATAAAGGGGAATAATGGTCAAGTTTATTACATTATCCTAGAGGCTTGACACACATAATATCAAATTATCAAGAGTTGACGTCTAATTGCAATATTCTAATGCAATATTTACGTTTATTGTCTTTAATTCATTAATGATGATGAAAAATATGTATGCTCATAAATCTAAGCTATTTGTAAAATGTATAACATTGTATTAATTATGGGAATTTTGATAATGTAAAAAGAAAATATTATTAATTATGAATTGAAAGAGAGATATCAATTTTAATAAGTTGTCACAAAGAAAAGATTTATTTACTAATCAAAGACCGGAAGGGGAGGGAAAGGGCAGAATAAACATTGCCTTCATCTGCGCCTGTGAAAAAGGCAGCATCAGAGATAGTGGGGAGGGAATGGGTGGTGGTTTTGGAGGTAGGGTTGGAAGGCAGGTGGCTTGATGGGGGGGTTGGGGAGGCAGGGTTTGTTGACTGGGAAGGGGCAGCAAGAGCTGATTGCTTCAATTGCTCAAATTATTCTTCTGCCATATATACTGGCTTGAAAAAATGGATAGAATGGCATGGGGGAGACAGAGGTCCTTTCTGGACTTATCACTATCACTTGCATAGAAGATGATGAGATCAAAAGAGTCCTGGACAGACACGGAAGGGAAAAGATCATACCCCTTATCAATTTGGGTGCATAATTTGTTGTAGGTGGCAGGCTTTAAGCGCCTGAGGGCAAAACCAAAATTGTAGAGACATACATCTGCAAGATGCATGTCAGCGTAGTTGATGGGGGTAGGACCAGCAGGTATGCCCCACAGCCCTGATTTCTTGGGTAGCCCATTCCTGCTGCTCCATCTCCGCACTCAGTACAACTGTGTGCACGGTGTTTTGTGTGGCCCACTCCTCCAGCATGGCCTTGCACTCTGTCTGGTAGGCATACCCATCTGCAGTGTTCAATATTGCCAAGTAATAAATTGACGCCCAATGGGGAAACTGCCAATAAAACCTCAACAAACCAATACAATATTGGGCTGCGCTTGTACATGTCAGACTGGATACGCTTCTCTCCAAAGTCTTGGATACTTGCAGATATCTTAGCATACAACAGGAAGATTACGTCATTACAGGCCCTCATTGCCCTTCCTTTGATAAAATTAATAATAGTTGAATTGTAGGGATTGATATCCATCAAAATGGGGCACTGAAACTCAATTGGACAATATTCTAGCAGCAACCACAACTCTGTGCATCCACAAATTCACCATTCTTTTGTTGGTGAAATGTTGTGGAGTCCTAACTGGAGACATACCTGGACCAGGGGCATCCACGGGTCACGTTCCATAATGGCCATCATAAGGGGATGGGCTGTGTCACCTTCAGTCAAAGTATGGGCGCCAGTTGGGGTCATCTTGATAGGGGGCCACATTTGGCGTGGGCTTGCAGGGTTGCAGCCACAGTAGACTTTTCAAACCCCATTGCGGCCGCAATTTCCCCAAGGGACATAAGCTTCCCTTGCTTTTCAACCATTTTGAGAACAATCTCTGGAGTGATTAGTTTTCTACTGTGTCTTGCAGGCTGATTGGCTGGGGGAGGGATGTGTTCATCACAGGAACTGGCCAATGCCATCTGATTGGCTGTTTTGGGGTCCTGGGCTCTCTGGGTGACCCCATGGCTAAAATGGCTGGTAACCAATGCCATTACTGATAAGGGATTTGAGTTAGCAGCTGCCTGTGCGTGATGGGCAAACAGGGCCATGCTTGAGGACGCAGGAGAAAGAGCAGACTCCTGGGTAGTGCTTGCGGAGGGGCCTGCGGGTTGGGAGTGGCCATAGACAGAGGCTTCACTGTTAAGAGACCCAGCGTAGCCCTGCATGATTTTGTCAAGGTCAGGGAACAGCTTGTTGACTTTGTTGTTATTTAAAGAAGACATAATAAAATTTTATTAAAATTTTAAGCTCAAGAAGAGGAATGTATATTTTAGTCAATTTTATTGTTATATATGTTAATTTTGTGAATATTCTGATCTAAATTTTAGCCGTCCTAAATTGGAATAGGGTGATTTTTGAGAATGCCTATGATTCCTAAAAAAATCAGCACAAATCCACTCTAGATCCTTTAGCATCCTTTTTGAGACACCCATAAATTATATTTATTTCAAATTCCTTGCAATTATGATTTGAAACTTGGTTCTTGGATTTGAAAATCCCGCAATTTCAGATTTGTTAAGTTTTCCATGATTTCTATGATTTGTTTGAAATACAGGAAATCTCAAATCATACATTAGAATCTTGCATTTCTGACTCATGTATCCCACATTTGTTTGCTGGGTTTTGTCTTTTGTTAGTTGAGTTATGTACTCAAGAGATTTGAAATTTGCCAATTTAAATAAATCAAAAAAGTCAAATTAAATGGTTGATTTTATTAAATATTTTACTTTTCACTCAGCTGAGTTGCCTGCAAAAGTGATTCAAAATTTGGACCAAGGATTTGACAATCCTGCATTTTTACATTCAGGTTCTGAATTTACAGTACCCATATTCTTTCTGCATAGACAAGGCAAATGCTGATTTGTCAATGTAATAGAATTTGACTGTTCCCTTGGCTTTGAGGGCATGT
>QTSX02007579.1:0-16415 GCA_014839935.2 Entomophthora muscae | reverse complement strand
AGCTTAGCTGAAACAAATCCTCAAACAACAAGAGAAAAAAATTTGACATAATTTTTTTTAAAGTTAAAATCAAATTTCAAAATATTGATTTTTATGCCAAACTGGGGTTTTTGTCATTTTTTACTCTTTTATTATAGTTTTTTAGGAAACTAAACAAACACTCAGGGAGCTATCATGGTAGATATTTAGGGAAAAATTTAAAAAGTCCATAATGAATATGAAATGAGGGAGATGATTGAATAAAGAACAGAAAAGGGAAAATCTGTTATCCAATAGAGGGTTTTTGGAATCCAACTTTGTCAGTTGGATTTGTTACAGTCTCTCAGACATAAATGACCAAATTTAGAAGCATGTACATTGAAAATAATGCTTTAGTTCCCTGAATAGATTTTGGTGGATTCACTCCTGAAATCCACTATTTCTAATTTGAGTCCCAAAAATAATCAATATTTTCAAAAAAAAAGAGTTGTTTTGTGTTTGAGTTCATCACTTTTGTGACTGAACCTCATACACTCTCTGTTTGTATCATATTTGCCACACTCTCATAATTAAATTTGATGTAGAATGCTTCAGCAAGTGACTGTATTGAGTGCCTTATGAATTTGATTCTTATGTGTTTGCTATCTCATTTTTGGGATTCAGTATTTGACTTTAATTTTGTTGTATGATTGATTGTATTCATTTTCCGGCTATAGATAAATAGAAGCTTTATTGAGTAAATTGACCTTCAACTGGTTCCAGTTGAAATTTGTTTTGTGACTGAGTCCATGCATTCTAAACTGACTAATATACATTTATCTCAGCAGGTTTAAAAACTACTGTATAGCAGTTACTTTAAACCTTTACGCTTTTAAAACTACAGTTCAAAACCAAAATTCAAGTTGAAAAGTGCTATAAAATCTTACTTTTATACTAGAATTTCCTTGTTTTTACTTGTTTCCAAACTGTCATGCCCTGCCCCAAAGGGCAGGCTCTTTAAGTTTATCATATTTATTATTTTCATTTGGTTAATCCTTCATTATTTTAATATTTGAAATTTTAAATCAAAAGTTAATATTTAAGTATTCTAAATTTATTACCTTTTTTTATGCCATTCACGTTTGAATTGTTGTTGTTGTTCTCTCTGTCATTTGCTCTTACTTTTTTATATATATATCTACTTTAAAGTTAGAATATTTTCATTATCACTTACCTTTCAAAACCTCTGCTTGTGTTGTTGCTGCTCCCCCAGTTTTACATTGTTGATCTGCAGGTTTACTGGGTTTCTGTTTTCTCTTTTCCTCCAGGTTCTTGCTCAACTTTCTCCAGCTTCTCCTGTCCTTGGCTGTTGTTCCCCTATGCCAATCATTTTTAACTGAATGATAATTAAGTATAAATAAAGAGCTTGTGAAGAGTAGGCTTTAAGCCAAAATTCTAAGTGATTTCTTCCCTTCAAACTTCCACAATTTTTAACTTCAGATTTGTAATTTTAAGAATTTTGTTTTTTTAATTCATTTTTTTAGTTTAGCTTTACCTTTTCTTAAATCCAATGGAACTTGTAAAACAACAAGTCTTAGGCTTGTTGTATCCATTTTTTCCCTTAAAGAATCTTTCAATAATTATATGTATCAATTTGCCAATGGTGAATATCCTAATATTGATATTCCCTTAGTTACAAATTGTTCACTATTGAACACTTTATTCTATCTTCTTTGCTTAGGGTTTTTACACTTTATTACTACATTTGTGACATAATATAGGTTTTTAGCAGGTTTTTGTAAGATTATCTTACAGACAGTTCCTACGTTCTTATATCTTTTAAATTTGAATCCTAATGCCTTGCACGCTTTATTCTATAACCTTGCACCATTATGGGCAAGACCTTACACAAACAAATTCTCAATCAATTTGACGTTAAAGTTGACTGCAACTGCTCCCAAGCCCACCCAAGCCTCCTGTCTTGCCTCTGCTTGTGTTTGCTTCTGGCAACTCTAGCCAGATTAATTTTTGTATCAAAAGGCCTTAAAAACACCACTTTTGAACCCCAGATTTTCCAGAGCTTGCAAAAATGATGCTCCCTGTTCTTAAATTTGTAGTGTTTTCCCTGGCCCCATTTTTGCTGCTCCTTTGGTCAACCTCCCCAGACCTTTGGGGGCAACTTTCCTCTTTTGTGCGCCTTGTGGGCAACAATCTCTCCAGCCTGTTTCATCTTTCAGATGCCCTCCTTGTCTCAGGGGAGACCTTGGTCAAGAGTCTGACTGGTGATGATCTAGAATTGTACCCCTTCAATTCTTTCTTGCTTGCTCCCGCTGCCAAGGAGGCACCCCCTTCTCCTACTCTCTAACTGGGGAGTGACAACTCTGCACCTCTGCAGGAACCTTACACCCCAACTCTTGCTCCCTTGCGCGCCCCTTGGTTGCTCAGTGGGCTTGTGTTGATAGGACTGAACACCTACTTCCCTCAACTGTTCTGGTGTCTTCCCTCTGGCCCCCTCTTAGAGCAGCCATCCCAGTGATTCACTGGGCGGCATCCTGGTGGTTTGTCTCACCAGGATGGGAGCCAAACTTAGTTTAGCCCCCCTTTTTCATACCATCACTTGGTTTATTGGCAAGGAGATTGTAACCTGCTTTGGCTGTTTTAAGCAACTCATTACATATGGTGGGTTTAATCTTGTGAGTAATGTGATGAAAGCATACTGTGTGAAGAATGCCCTTGAACAGATAGTTACTTCACCATATTATTCACAGGCCAACAGGAAAGTAGAACAGCTAAATGGTTCAAAGGTCCAGTTAATTGCCAAGCTATCCCAGAAACATCCAAACTCTACTTGGACATAGCATCTTCCAACACATTGCTTGTTCTGTGAGCCAGATCAACCACAGCACAAGGTTCAGTCCCAGAGCGCTAGCCTTTGACACCCCCAATGGTGTGAAAGGAGTGTACCAGGACAAAAAAAGCTTAACAGTCCCAGACAAGCCCCCCTTCACAGTCACCCTCTTTCTAGCGCAGTGGCAAGCCAAGGCCTGTGACATCAAGCAGGAGTGGATTAAAAGGGTGACAAGACACCTTGAAGCTTGCTATGCTTTCGGCAACCCTGCCTATATAATCAACCCAACTCTACAAAGCTAAAACCCAACCACATTGGACCCTTCAGAGTGTCAGCCATCTACAACAACCACACATCTCAGCTTGAAGATGCCCAAGGTAACACCAAGAAACTTTATCCCAATCAATTGTGCCCCTGCCGCGCTGCACTCACTCACTCACTCAATCACTCAGAAAAGCTTTGTAATCAACTTCCTGGATCTGCTGCAGACCCTGATCCTGGTGCTGGATAACAACAAGGGGCAGGGGATGTTGCAACCAAGATTGACTCTCTGCTTGCCAACATATTTTACAATACACAGGGGTGCTTATAGAGTTGCCCCATGATGTGACAAACAGCATGGGTCAATCTGAGCGCAACATCAAATTACAGGCACTATCTCCCAATTAGGAGCATTTTCAATTTAATATGCTGATCCTTGCTCAAGCTATTCCTGGCTCAAACCTTATGTCAAACTTGCCACTGTGCCACCCATGTGGGTTAGTGGCTTCCCTTTCTGGTATATTAACTACTGTCCTCCAAGTAAAGTCACATGGTATTTCTATTATTTGTCCTTTCTATTGGGCTGTTTTCTTCCCCAATCTTGATACTGATATATAGTCAGTTGCAACAACTAGACCACTATATGCCCACAAGGCTTGCTATGGTGATTAGAGACAGATATGTCTATCAAGCACCAGTTTCCAATAAATTCATCCTTGTAATGCATAAGTTCTTTACAAGGATTGATTTTTTAAAAAAACATTTTATTCTATATGCATACTTTTTCTCTATACATGTAAAGACTTTTGCGGTGCATCTATACATGCCAACTTTAGTAAACCTCATCCATAAATGTTTTGCTTTTTTAAATTAGTGTTGATATGCAGCTAATTTTTAGGCTGGCTGTAGAAGGATATAAGCTTAAATTTGGAATCATCAAGATAAAAAGGGTAACAAATAAATTTGATGATATGTGCCTGCTGGGATTTTTTGTACATCTTGATGCAATCATTACAGCAGCTTTTAAATGTGTGGTATTAATGAAATTAAACCAGCCTGAAATATGATTTATTTGGTTCAGAATAAAGTTGAGAATTGGTTGATTTCTATTGATTGGTAATAGATTTGCATATCTTTCTATTTTTAGCCCAGTTAATTTACTCTGAACTGAATAAATTGTGTTTTAGGCTGCCTTGATTTCATTAATCTCATAGATTTAAAAACTACTGTACTGTTTTTAATGATAATTTTTAGATAAATTTAAGTTAACATATTTTATAAAAAAGGGAGCTTTGTATTCTTATAAAATAGTCAAGGGGTGTACCCTAGAAATTTTAAAGGAGTTTGTAAAATATTTGTTACCAAGATTTAGCCTTTACCTTAAGATGATCCATTTAGTCGAGATCCTGCAGACTATCTGCAACACTTTTAAATAGTTGTCATGGTAATGTTCCCAAGAAAGCCAATATAGGCCTATTGATGGTTTAATATAGCTATTGAACTTCTAAATTATTAAGTGGCCAATTCTGGCCCTGTTTGTATAGTCATGTTATAGTTTAAGAGCTTGAGTGTGTGACGACATTCTTATTAAAGCAATCAATTATATATATATTTATCTATTTATAACTACTTATTTAAGAGTCAAGTTGTGAAAGAATTATATTTATATAAGTTTAGGTGTGATTTGGGTAAAATTAAAACCAAGTCATTTACAAGATCATAGTAGGTCTTGTTAAATTAGGTTTATCAAGCATGTGTTATTTGTGCCTAAAAAAGGAAGTTTCCATTTGTAAAGCTAGGAATGAGGTCATAAATCTATATTTGCTCTAAAAATTGAAGTGTTTTGATTTTATTGTGGGTTCTTTAGGTAATTGAAAAGTCTGCATCAATAAAATATTTATTGTGGTTAAATAATAGCTGTCTTTTTTTGTACTTAAGGAGGTTGAACTGGTTAATATTTTGATAGTATTTCAAATGAGGCAAAGGTGCATAAATGTTTCGCTATTTCAAAAGATAGCGAGGTGGATAAGGTTTGTTTGGAGAGGATTCGCTTCTTCGCTGAGTTTTCTTTTAGAAAGCTTATTTTTGCGAGCGGATCTCAACTGAGAGTTTAGTAGAAGCTTCTTTGGATATATAATTTTCCTGTAAGGATTCCCAATGCAAATGTGTGGGATTGCCCCAAGCCAGTATTCCGCAGGGCTGGTGG
Organism: Entomophthora muscae; assembly: GCA_014839935.2. Taxonomy (NCBI): domain Eukaryota; kingdom Fungi; phylum Entomophthoromycota; class Entomophthoromycetes; order Entomophthorales; family Entomophthoraceae; genus Entomophthora; species Entomophthora muscae. The sequence goes on along the minus strand of QTSX02007579.1, from coordinate 11,142 downwards.
CGCATTAATATACTAAGCTGGTTCCAATTCCTAAATTACCAATGGCTGATTGGTTAAGTTTTATCTCGAATTGCGGGTTCCATTTGTACAGTTAGCCTTATCGCTTCCGAGTGATGCTCGGTTGATGTTTGATTTATCCGTACTTGGAACTGAAAGCCAGAGTTGATTGGCCATGTTCTAAGAAAATCTCGGGTGAAATGGAAATCATGTGATAAGCCGTCCTGACATCACAAGGATCGCTGTCATACTTCTATCATTTCGATAGAAGCCTTAACCTTCTGCTACCCGATGGATCCCGAATTTCGTGGATCGATCGAACCTTCGTTCCTTGGGAACGAACTAGATTCCCGTTGAGATCGAATATGGAGCATGATGCAATTTCATTTACCCAACCAATCATTACGTTCTTATTCGTTATTGTCAGGGCTTAAAGGACAAGTCACACTAATATCGCATTTCATCCAACCCCCAAATCCATTGGCGTAGTTTCTCCTCTGATCATTGGACTCAAACTCAAGGTTTCACCTCATGCCCCCAGAATAATGCACATAGTTTAACAAACTTGAATTTTGCTTAGCCATCTTCCATATCATCATATGTCCATCATCTCGAGAAATTTGGCCAATCATAACCGATATCAGATGATCAATTTTAGTACAATCCAGACCTAATGCTGCTCCGGCCCAGCTCAGGCTAGCTTTCGGCTCTGAGTCACCGTCTAAAAAGACATCTAATATCAAATAAATATAATAAAACCCGTCTGGGCTATGGCGCCAACGCTTGGAAGCTAGGCCAAAGCAGCCCTTATCCAGGCCTATCTGAGACTACATTGTCAAAGTGGTGTAAAGGTCAGAGCTTATCAGCTAGCCAAATCCAAGATGAAGTCACGTTCTGCTCGACCTGAGAAACGATCACTAAAGATTAGTGCCGTTTTTAACGAGATCCGACTTTTGCATATGCCGATCTCTAAGAAGCATATGGACTTTGGTTTTATACTAGCCTATAAATATTACATAATCAGCAATATCCTCATATACAGCACAAGGCAATATAATCCAATAAGTCGAATAAATTTCAATTTTTAAAATAAACTAAATATCTTTCAGTGAATAGGTTTACAGCATACATACCTGCTCCAATTTCATTAGCAGTCATATTGACCTATTTCATCATAAATAGCCTGCCTTTACAATTCATTACTATGATAATCAAATATAAAGCAAATGCTTATAATTCCCACGGCAACATATATTCCAATTTACCATTAATAACTTCTTCGAGTAGTAATGATCTAATGTCAAAGTGCAACGATTAAGATTTCAAACTACCCATTTTTAACTCTACTTTTTAATAAGGAATCTATCAAATAGAAAAACTAATAGCAGCCAATATTATGAATTGGCTTTTAAGGATTGTATCTTTGCAAGAGAAAAGGAAAGTATTAATATCCCAATAAGATCAAAAGACGTAGATGATTTTATTAACTTTTTATGAACCCTTTTATAACTGTGAGAATACCACAAAGTGGTTATATATACAAGTGGTGAATTTTAAAATAGCTTTTAAATGCGACAGTTTATACTAACAATAATCTCGATCCAATTAAATAGATATCAGTCTTGATAGTTCTGGTATCGAATAAAGGAGAAATATTTTCCCAAGAGAGGGCAACTGTACATGATTAGATATTAAAGTAAAATATTTAAACCTACCTAGTTCACAACCCCTTTAAATTAATTTTAAATCTAATCCACTTTAGGGGTCTATACTACTTAAGATCTAGTATGGAATCTAAAACTTCTTCACCTCAGCAAAAAGTTTACCCATATTACAAGGTTCAAACCACAGGAAATAGTACATTTTATACAGAACAGATTATTATAAGGGAACCCCCTTTAATTCACAGAATAAAATTTTATATGTCACTATGTCTAAAAAGGAATACTGGTATGATTGCATAGCTTTATAACTTTATCACCATTTTTAAAAGCTAGCATGATCTGCTTGCTTCCTTTGGATTTCTAAGTCTCCTCCCGTTTCCTTAATTAGCATACAGTGTAGGCTCTATATAGTAGAATAAAGCTTTTATTAAAATTTTGATAAAGATTGCAGCTCAATTTTCTTGAAAGATATGCATTAAAAGATAAAATTTCTTTATATTAATATGGTAAGGGATAGTAATCAAATCCAAACTTTGCCAATAAAATTATGGCTATTATTACAGTAGGTTCCCAACCTGTTGAGATAAACAAAAATAGTTCAGTTCACAACGAATCGGTTCATCCACAACAAATTTCAACTGGTTCCAGTTGAAGATCAGTTTACTCAATAAAATTTACATCTATCTAGGTCCAGATTACAAAAAAGTCAAACACACAATGAAGTTTTAATCAAATACTGAATCCCAAAAATGATAAAGCAAGCAAAAGCAATCCATATTCAAAACAAACATAAACCAGTCACACCCTGAAGCAATCCGCATCAAATGGGATAGTGATCATGTAATGAAATGATACAATCAGAACGAAATTGGTTAAGCCATAAAAGTGATATTTTAAACATGAAACAACTTACTTTTTGACAGTCTTGATTATTCTCAGGACTCAAAATAGAAATAGTATCTGCCAGTAGTGAATCCAAAAAATCTATTCAGGAAGCTACAGGATTATTTTCAACCTATGTGCTTCTAAATTTAGCCATTTATGTCTAAGAGAATGTCTCAAGTAGAAGCACACACTTAAATAAAATTACTGCTCTAAAAAACTTTGCTTTCCTGGTTTTAATAGAATTTTTATTGCTTTTTTGTAAGATGGTTTAATCTGGTGACAATTTTTTTATATTGTTGAGGAGCAATACTAGTAGCAACTCCAAGCTCAGGCTACTGATCAAGGGAGCACAACTGATATGGCCCCATGTGTCACAGTAAATTCCATAATGCCAGGAATTATTTGGCCAAGTAGGAAGACTCAAAAGGCCAGAAACCCTTTAACAAAATTGACCAATTTAACAGACTTGAATCAAACAGTTGATCAAAAATGGGTTACAGCTGCTCCAGTTTGTCAGTTGAATCTGATTCCCCAGGTAAGCTGATGTCAATAAATTGATGTAATTTGAGGGTCACCTGATATGATCTTATTTATCAGCATGATCATCAGAAGTTAGTTACTCAAGGGTTCTTTGCAAACTGGACTAGATACTCACTTGACAAAGTGGAAGGAATAGGATCCCATGATCCAGGTGGTATTACTTAGTTGAATCTTAATATAATATATTGAATAATTTTCACTGTTTCAACTCTTAAGAGTTGAGTCCTCCCAAAAATGTTTTACTCAATAAAATCAAATATCCCTTGGTATAATTTACTTTTTAAAATGCATCCTGTAGTTGGATTGTTGTGCTACATTCCCTACAATTTAATTCTTAGCCAGATTATTACGGGAAGATGGAGCCCTGAAGTTGGAACTTTGTTATCAACACCACCCAATGTTAATCCAATGTCTACCAATCTTGGAGTTGTTCCACCCGTCTTTGAAGCTGAAAATCTTGTTCTATCTCAATGTCCTGAATTTTATGCTGAAGACACTCTGATTCTCTTGCAGGCTATTTATCTTGGGCTCTTTTGGTTAGGGTTAATCATTCTGCTTAACCCTAGTATCTCATTTGGAAATTTCACAAAACGGTGTTTGAAGCTGTGTTGGTGGTTAATCATTAACTCCATGTGGATTTGGGTGGTGATTCCCCACCACTTGGAGACAGCTTCTTAATATCCAGCAATTTCTGTCACATTAATCAACTCTTCTTCATCTGAGTTTTTGGAAGCAGTTTGTCATGAATTTGTGTTTCTTTTCACCTGTTCTGTTGAGATATCTGTGTTTACCAATTTTATTTGCATCAGCTCTTTTATGATCTTTCAATTTGGGCTCTTCTTTAATTTTTGGTTCCCATCTCCAGTAACAGTTGTTGAGACTGGATCATCTGCTTCTTATCTCTGTTGCGTCATATCATTTTGGTGTCTGGATTATTTTCCTGCTTCACCCACTGATGAAATTTTGCGTGAAGTTTTGTCAGCCTTAGTCACAAATTGCAAGTTTATCATGTGATGACAAAGGTTTCAGATGATGCTTGTGAATGGTTCCTGTCTGCAGTGGAGCGCAATCCACATGTTTTAACTGAAAGTGCATCTATGTACCCTTTGTTAAAAAATTTGTGTGTATCTATTGAGGAGCTCAAAGTATATTGTAAATTGTATGCCTTCCAACAGGATACTACTCCGCTCTTGATATTCTTTCTCAGTTTCTTGCCTAATGTTGTACTATTGATGTTCCCAAGGTGAATAAACTCTCAGCGTTGTGGTTGGCAGTTGACCAGGCTGCCCAGGATCTGGCAGTTTGGAATTCCTTGTTAACCACAACTGAGGCCCTGGTAAGCCAAATTCTTTCTCAGGTCACAAATCTGAGAACTTCCAAACAAGGTGCTATGGAAATTAAAGCCAACCCCACTGCAAGCTCCTGGCTTTCTGGTAATTGTTCTGCGGTGGCTTTGACTAGTCAGAGTCAGGATTGCTCCCCTTGCGTTTTTTCTCAGTTGCAATTGGCAATTTTGAACAAAACTGCCAAGGTAAACAAAGTGCCAGTGGTGGCAACCACCAAGAGCTTGTTGGCTATGCTTCAACACATTGTGACTGCAAAGTCTTTGGTAGTTGAGTTTGAGGAGTTGCCTTTCCTCCCCATTGATTGTGATTTTCCTGTCCTTCCTGAAGCCGTCCAAGAAATGATTGAGCATTACTTTCAGGAGCGCTGTGGTGATCCACATGTGTGTAGTTTTGCAGGCAAGGGTTGATTTGGCTTCAAATAAAGACAATATGCTGAAGAGTGACAATGCGTGGTTAGCTGATGACACTGTGAGCTAGTAGGTAACATAGGACTACTAGGGGTAAGTAAGGTGAGCCTAGTAGATAACATAGGACTACTAGGGTAAGTAAGGTGAGCCTAGTAGATAACATAGGGCTACTAGGGCAAGTAAGGTGAGCCTAGTAGGTAACAAAGGACTACTAGGGTAAGTAAGGCCTGGTTGATAGGTAACAAAGGTCTACCAGAGGCAGATGTTGCCTCCATCCTGCAGAAGATATTGGCTGCTTTGGCTATAGTTCTTCACCTAGCAGAGAACTGTGGCTGCGGAAGGGTGAAGACTGAGATAGCAAGCAGGAAACTTTGTCTGTCTGGGGGGGGAGAAGGGTTTGGACCCCTGGCGGGTAACACAGGCTGCCAGGGAGGGGAAGAGCTCTGAGGGCTTTACGTACCCTGATACACTTGCAGGAGGTCTGTGAGCAAGCATTATACCTAACAGACTGGTAGGGTGTCCTCGTTTATGTCCCCATGGGAGCTTTGGGGGGAACCCAAAGTGAGCATTGGAGGGCATGAATTTGCTCAGAGGTGTCATCAAGGCGGTTTGCTTGGAGAAGCAAGCTGCAGAACTTGGTGTGATCAGGCCTCTAGAAAGTAGAGCTAATTACTCTACAACTGAAAGCCCAGACTTAATCACCTGGGTGAGTAAAAACAACACATAGACATTGATCTATGGTTGGATGGCCTAAGTGGATTGCCACTTGCAAGGGCCCAGTCAAACGCCATTTCAATGTAGGCTCATGCCTGAGTCTACAATTTCTAGTAACGGGGACTGAGATAAAGAACCAAAGTGGTTCACAGAATTAACAGAGAAGACTAGTAAGAGGGACTGTTTGATCACAGTAAAGGCTAGTTGATAGACTGTTGATTCATAGTGAATTGTGGGAACCAAGATGGTTTATTGTGCAGAGGGAACTAAGGAGGTTCCTAGTGAGGATTTTTTGAGGGACTGGTTGAGGAAGCTGAAGGACCAGAAGATTATGATGCAGGACTAGCTGATCATGATGCAGGTTGGCCAAAGGACCAGAAGATTGTGTTGCAGGAGTAGCCAGAGGACTGATGAAGCTAATGGACTGATGACAGGTTAGCTGAAGAGATAAAAGGATGTGAGTGCAGGACCAGGAGATAACCTGAAGGAACTAGCCAGACTGGATACAGAGGCTGGAAGGGCTGATTTTAGTGTCTTTTGAGAGGAAAATGGATGGAAAGAAGCAGTTAAATAATAATTAAATACTGCCTGATTATGATTAAAAAAGGATTTAATATCATATAATTTAAAAAGAAAGAAAAAGAAAAATGATCTACAGTTTTCTAAAACTGTAAATTTATTTAAAAAGGAGAATTGAGTAAGAAGGGAGCCAGAAAGAGGCCGGAAATAGGACAGAGAAACTGTGAGGGCAAAAGAGCAAATTTTGCCAAGAGCGACTAGGAGATGCAAGAGGACAAGCAGTAAGCAGGTTTGAAGTTGCAAAACGTTGAGGAAAACATGGAGAAACACGGAGAAATGTTGTAAAATTGAGGGGTCAAAATTCACCTAAGTAAAACATATGTGGAAGCACTCAAGATTTGCCGGGGAAACATGACAGGAATCACAGCAAAACTGTTCAAAACACGGAGCAGTTGTTTATCCAGAGCAAGACAGCCTCAGGTTTGAACCAGGGTCAAGAGCAAGTCATCCAAGGAAACCTTTTTGGCAAAACCATTGAATCAAGGCGTATGATTGGCTGCGAGCCGGAGTCTATTTGATCAATGTTTTAAGGGCTTTAACTTAAGAGTTAAAGCCTAAAAAATGAGGAAATGAAGCAGAAAATTCAGGGCTTTCTTTGGCTGAAGTAAGTTTCAAAGTTCAATATATTATAGAAAGAGAAAAACTGGATAGTTTAAGCTTTTGAAAACCAGAGTTCTAAGAGAGATTTTTGGTCTGAAACAAGGGGCTATGAAAGGGAGAGCTATCTGAGACTCTTCAGGGACTGGATAAAGTGGATTAAAAAGGCCACAAGAGCTACAGAAGGAGCCAAAGACCAAGAGAAGGAAGCCTGGGCTGAAACAGACCGCAGGAGCCCAAGAACAAAGTACAGGAGCCCAAGACAAAGGAGCCAAAGCCAAAGACCAAGTACAAGGAGTCCAAGAGATTGTTGAGAGGGTCCAAGTATTGGCACAAGCCTGCATTGTTCCCTATACTAAGGCCATATATCAGAAGGTTTCTAAGGGGATCTTCCTTCTGACCGTGAATAAAAAGCCTATTAAAACCCCTACCCAAATACTGTGATAAAAGGATATAAGCTCTATGAGTAAATTATCCCACATCTTCTACCCTGGCCCAGGGGAGGAAGAATCCTATTGCCTAGGTTGCAGAAGATTTGCCTCTAGTAAGTCTGCCCAGGAGGAGTGGGAAAAGGTGACTAGGCATCTTGAAATGACAGATAGAGGAAGTGAGTTTATTGGGGGAGAATTTGCTAGACTATTACAGGATTGGTATCAGCCTACAGAAGGGCTAGCACCTGCTGAAGTACAAGTATTTGGTGGAGACGCCTGCCAAGTAATTGGGAAAGTACTGGAAGAGTTTGCTCTTATGCAGGCCAAGTATAAGCTCCTCACCAACCACTCACCACTGTTGGAAAATGACAACTCCTCCAAGCCGGTCCCTGGCTATGACCCAGGACACACTTTGGGGACTGATGACCAGGAACCCCACAAGTACCCTGCCTCTCTAGCTGCCGTACATACCACTGAGGAGAGGCAAGATCCTGTTGAGGTTGCATTGTTTTCAGAAAATAAATCTACTTCTGATTACTTCTTTTTTTATGGTAGCATCAATAACAGCCAAACTATCTTCCAGCCAGCCATTCTGTTGGATATTGGTGATTCTGAGAATTTCATGAGCGTGGAGACTGCAGATTTGTTGCAACTCAAGTATCATCCTGGAATGCTGGTTAGGGGTGGGAACTGTCAAACATTTCCCTCTTTCTAGCTTAAGAAGCCAGTTCATTTGTAGTTGCGGGTCAATATTTTACCACAAGGTTCTCCATATGCTCTACTCTTATGTATCCAATTATCTTAGGAGTGGGTTAGTGGCAGGACCATAATGTATTGACCCTGCTAAAAGAAAATGAGCTGCAAGTGGACCACTCTTTGGGTATATCCATCTGTATTCCGTTGTTGAGTATGTCAGAATTAGAGCAGTCTTCCAAAACAATCCAGTTGGTTCCTGTTCCTACACCTGTAAGTTTGGATTTTCCAGCATGCCTTCAACCCTGGTCTGCGGCATTTGATGCCACTAGGGTGAGGTTCTTCCCAAGCACACTCAGGTTGACTTTGACTTTAAGGTTACTGTTGATCTGATTTGTATTGTGTCTCCCATTTACCCTTTGATCTTAAAGGAGGACGCATGCTTGGAAAGTGGACTTGTAACATGTTGGCCAAGGGATACATCTTCAAGAAGGTTTTTTCAATTTGCTCTCCGTTGTTGTTTGTCCAAAAATCAGATGGGTCTCTTAGACCTTGTGTTGACAATAGAAATTTGAATAAAATTACAATTCCTGATCCCTATCCCTTACCTCTTGAGGTACAAATTTATTGGTGTGTTGAGAAGGCAAAGGTGTTCTCAAAGCTTGATCTGTTGAATGTGTTTAACCAGATTAGGATCACAGAGGGAATGGAATGGTTGACAGTATTCAGAACTAAGAAGGGTATCTTCCAGTTCTGCGTCATGCCTTTTGGATTGAAGAATGCTCCGGCTTGCTTTCCTTGGTTGATTGACTCAGTTTTGGGAGATCTCCTGGGTGTATGTGCCATTGTGCACATGTACGACATCTTGGTATTCTCTTTGGATGAGGAGTCTCATAAGGCCCATCTGTCAGTAGTTTTAGAGTGTATCTTCCAGGTCAATTTGATCATCAAAAGGAGTAAGTGTGAATTCTTTAAACGTAAGGCTACCTTCCTGGGTAATATTATCTTTGAGAATGGTCACAATATTTCCCCTGACAAAGAGGCAGCAGTTTGCAAGTATGCTACTCCTGTGACAGTACCTTAACTTTGCAGTTTCCTGGGTACCTTTACTTTCTTGAAAAATTTTACCCCTCATCTGTCTGAAGTGGCAGCCCCCTTGTATTTGGCTAGCGGAAAAAAACTTTGGTATGGACACCTGAGTGTGCAGAAGCATTTGCAGCCTTCAAGGCTCTTTTGTTGTCCTCTCCAGTTCTACAAAATGTAGACCCAGAGCTTCCTTTTGTGGTCTCTACGGATGCATCCAAATATGCTGTGGCTGGTTTGTTGCTACAAACTGCCAACAATGGTGTTGAAAGACTGGTGGGGTACTTCTCCTGGAAAATGGAAGCTCAGGAACACAATTACATGATTTACAACAATGAGGTGTTGGAAGTTGTGGAATCTTTGAAGCATTGGCATCACAATCTAATGTTTATGCGTCATCTATTTGTAGTATGAACCAACCACAAAGATCTTCTGTATTATTGGCAACCCAGGGTTTTGTTGAGTTGCCAATCCAGATGGCATGGTGACTTGACACAATACAAGTTCCAATCACAAGTTCATTAAGGGTTCTGAAAATCACCTGGCGGATGCATTGAGTAGAAATCCTTCTCATCTTTTAGATGCTAGTATGGACGCTGAGTTTAACAGACATACTATGATTCCAGATGAGGCTGTGGTACCCTTTGTCTTTCCTCCACCAGATACGCTGGCCACCATGTCCTTAACTGAGGGTGCAGACCTGGACTTATATTCCAAAGTTAAGTTTCTGCAGCCTCTGTCCAACGGTTATGATAGGTTATTGGAACTAGCATGTACTCATCTGGTTGTCCAGCCGCAGGGTTATCACAAGATAGGTCCAATTTTATAACATCAAGGTTGCTTGTGGGTCCCAGAAGGAAAATCTGGGATGAAATAATGGAGGCCAATCACACCTGCCCCACGGCAGGTCACCCAGGAAAAAAATGGTGGTGTTAGTTTGCTGCCAGTTTTCCTGGAAAGGTTTGACAGTGCAGGTAGCAGCTTTTTTTTTGAGATTGCTGGTATGTGTTTGGTCCAAGGAAAGCCTGAACAAGACTACTGGATTACTGGTTCCACTGGAGCCTGCTGCAGGAACCTGGACGTCTTTGTTAGTGGACTTCATTGGTGAACTTCCCAATTCCAATGTATTTAATGCAATCATGGTGGTGGTAGATTGTTTCAAAAAAATGGCACACTTTGTACCTTGATCAATCACAATTGCTTTGGTGGAAACGGCTAGGTTGTTTTTAAATAGGATCTTCTTCCTACATGGCATCCTGATGGAGATTGTGAGTGACCACAGACCTCAATTTATTGCTCAGTTCTGGGAAGCTTTTACTGGAATTCAGGGTATCAAAATGTGTTATTCCACGGCTTTTAACCCCCAATATGATGGACAAACAGAGAGGGTAAACCAAAGTTTGGAGGTCTACCTGCGTTGTTAAACTAATGCGCAACAAGATGACTAGTGTGCTAACTTACCAATGGCAGAGTTCAAATATGATAATGCCCTGCACACATCAACTCAAGTCTTGTAATTCTATGCCAATGTGGGCTACAATCCCTTGTCTGACATTGGTCCTTGTTTGGTTAGCAACATAGAAGCTGCAACTGATCAAGCCGCTGCATTGAAGCAGGTTCATCAGGAACTTCAGGTTACTCTTGCTTCTGCCGTGACAACTTACAAGGAATACACAGATTGCAAGCGCCAGTAAGGTACAACTTACCAGCCAGGTGATCTGGTCATGGTGGATGCCCACAATATGAAACTGAAGGTCCCTTGCTACAAATTAGGCCCCAAGCAAGTGGGTCCCTTCAAAGTTGAACGTCAAATTGGTCCCTCCACATACCAATTAGATTTACCACTGGCTTTTAAGATTTTCCACATCTTCCAAAAATGATTACTTACTCCCTTTAAGGGTACTGAGATCCCTTCTTCCCACCTTTTCTTGTGGAAGGAGAACCTGAGTATGTGTCGTGAATACCACTATTCACCATGTATTGATTTTGCCTTTGGTGGGCCATTTTAAAGACAAATCTCTCGCTTTCATTTTTGCCTCTCAAAATGAGTTAGTGACTGAATCAGGAAATACAATTGTTTGGTTTCTTGACTCTGCAGCAACTCACTTGCCCCACTAATGCTGGTGGCAAGTGATCCTAACGTCTTGGTAGTGTTTTGTGGTATTCCTAACCACGATATATTCCATTTCACATTCACCAATAAAAA